>QFEM01002807.1:0-13671 GCA_003316205.1 Boletus bicolor
TAAGCATATCTACATTAGACTTTTCGTACTGTAGTCTTTTCCTTAGTGACTTACTGAGTATTCTACACCTACGGTGTGTCCTGTACGGTGCAAGAAAACAATCAGACGCTTCGCGATTATATATTGGAAGGATCGTCGGACAAATAGGTCGTGCGCGGGATACGCAAAGCATCGGGGTTCCAGCTGGGTAATGATACGCCTGATACGCTGACGGAAGGAACGTGGAGAACAAGGCGCTGGAAGATTGAAATGACTTCTTCAGACGAATGCAGATTTGATGGCGGTTATCTTTTGATCATTGTTCGTGGTACGCAAATCGAATCAAAAACCAAGTTGAAGGAGTAGAAGTCGCTCCTTGTCATGGGCGTACACTTGCCGCAGCCTGAGATCGCGTGTTTGGTTCACGTTCCAAACTGCCTCCGATCAAGTCGGCATGCGTGGTTCCAACCTCAAGTAGTTTTTCTCTCCGCATGAAAATGGTGGATCTTGTCTCGTAACTCGATTCCTTGAAATCTCTGCCGACAATGTGTTGGTCAAACAAAAGTCAGCAAACTTGCGTTCGCCTTAACGATCGACTTGCAAATCACAGTGATGGGTCGTTGGTTTGCAGCAGTCATTACATACAGCGAGGCCCGGGCAAGGAGGACCAACGTAGCACGACTTATAGCACACTGGGTCGCGGATCTCGTTCATTATCTTGGCGGTGTCATCGACGAGCAATCACGTCAAGAAGCACCACTCAGGGTCCATGGCGCAAAATTCAGTCTATCCCCATGCAAGGGTCGTGCCACCGGACCTTGACCTCGTACACCACCACCACCGCAGATTTCGCGTCATCTTGAACACAATGTCGTCTGACTCGGACGAGTATTCTGACTCAGATGAGGACGTGAAGGTGCAAGAAAAGGAAGCTCCGTCAGGCGTAACAGGGCTGGCCCTTGCAGAACATTACTTTGGGCCTTTGTTATCGCCTGTCCCTGCGACCCCTGCACAATGGACAGCATACACTGAGCACCGTCGGGGTGCCAACACCAAGTACGGAAACGTCTTCGACCGTCGAAAAGGGTCGATTAGCGATGCTATCGCCGTGATTGAGGATGAGTTAGGTCTAGGCAAAGGTACACTCCAAAAGTGCGTTTCAATCTTAGGACGAGACGTCGAGTTGGACGGCGGCATCGGGGTGAGTGGGGTCTGTCCCCTAACTCGGTGACAGCCAGCGACTCACCGATGCCCTTTCTCCCAGCCTCGCAATGCAGATGTTCTTGTTCGGATCCACTCCCCCGCGGTACCAAAATACATCGACGTGCACATCAAGTACCATTGTCGTTCTCGGATGTACTCGACCGAGTGGTATTATTCGCTCGGATACAGGGTTTACAACCGCATCTCTGGTTCATCCGCCCCCTATCATCATCCTTCTACAAATGGCCTGCCATCTATGTGGCACTCTCGGGGTGGCTGGCAGTCGATATGTTGGGGATACTATGACAGCGACGGTAACTACGGTCGCAAGTGGCGTCCAATTGAAGTTGCTGAGATAGGGCTCCACGAAGAAGGCGTTCTTGATATTCACGAAGCGCTTTTTGGACCGATCGACACACCTCCGAACGACAACGCCGATGCGCTTCTCGAATACAGGAGGAAGCTCGTTACGACCGTTCGTCTCTTGTTTGCTGCGGTCGGGCTACGCTACAAGGTGGCGTGTACTGATGGGGAACGTGATGAAAATTCTCGCAAATACATGCTGGAAGGCTTGTGGGACAAGTGGGTTGCTCGGGGGATACGGGAGGCCTGCGGGTTTCAGTTAAGCGGTGATGCAGAGGCGGCGGAGCTTGGGCGAGAGGAACGTAGACTCCAGGCGGAGGGTGATGACGAGGACGAGGACGAGGATGGTTTCTCTGACTCTCATTGGTATTGATGACGATCATAAAGACGAAGAAGAAAGACAACACATCCACAATATTAAGTACGTGTGGCGGGCCGGTGAATGTCGTTCTGGGACATAGTTCGATGCATGCCTTGTTGAAAAGCTGATTCGCATTTTTAGTCCACTTGTTCTTCGAAGCTCCAGTTATAGGTCTAGTTTCGATACCATCGAAGACGCTCGCGGTGACCGTTTTCGTTTCGTGATCGTCGTGCCGGATTCAGACATAAATGAGCAACAGGAGGCTCGCACCAGATTTACAAGGGCTAGAGGGTGCGGAGCGCAGCTTCGGACTATTGACGCCTGTCATTGGGACACAAGGACAGTGGACACAACTTACCCCGAGCATCGTCCAACGAGTGTTTGAACACCAAACACAAAAACGTGCTCGTTCGCCCAAAGCGAGTGCCAATGATCTCCGATGTCATCTCCAGAGTCGAAAAGGGCACATTCGGAGAGGGTATGCTCCAAAAAGCACCACAATTACACAGTAGTGTGTCACCGAAGCAGATATCAGCTGGCCGCGGTGCTGGTCTTCGAGTTGTATCCAATGGCATAGAGCCTATTGGGTGGTCTTTCTCCGTTGGATACAAGATCTGCCACTGCATTCCCACCAAGTTACTGATACGATATATCACGGAGAGGCTGACGATCGGTTCTTTTTGGGGGTTTTGGCGACCCCGACGGGAACTATGGTCGCCAGCGTCGTCAAATCGAAATAGGTAAGATCGCCCCGCTCTTTGGGCCAATTGAACGACCTGCTGGCGACGACGCCTATGCAGTCCTCGAGTACAGGGGAAAGCTTGTGGCCACCGTGCGTCTTCTGTTCGCTGTGGTGGGGATAGCGTCCTGTACGTGATCAAGGGCCTCGTGGTTACATGTTGGAAGGAATGTAGAGGCGGCAGAACCTGCGGTGGAAGATTGAGATGGTGAATGTGATCCATGTAACGCAACAATGGGGGCCTGAGCAAGGCCGTGTAAGACTATTATAAGTGCTTATAAGATCTTCTTAAGTACAATAACTAACTAACAACGGGCGGATAATGTCAACAACGCTAGGCCTGTACCACAGGGCATTACGAGACATTATAAGAAATCCTGGACTCTCGTGATGCACCTAGTGCTTCAGATGGATGTGGATTTAACGATGGATATACCTTAATCCTTGTTCTCCGATATCGTGATAATGCACATTGATTCTAAAAATCAGGTACTGGGTAAAACTCGTTCCTTGTTACTATGTATTCGGAGGCGTAGGCTTGCCTGAGATCGCATATTTGGTTCACGTGTATGAGTCGAAGTACTACTTGAAGTCCCAAACTTCCTCCGATCGCGTTGGCATCGCTCCAACCTCAAGTAGTATTCTCTCCCTGAGAATGATGGACCTCGTCTCTAGGTATCCCCTTCAGTGACTCGATTCCTTGAAGTCTCTGCCAACAATGGGTTGGTCAAACAAAAGTCACAAAGCTTGTGTTCACTTGTAGTAACTTGCGACTTGGTCGCAGGCACGAACGAGAACCCGCGACCCAGTGTACTTGACTGCAAGTTGTGCTGTCTTGGTCCTCGAGTCCCTTGCCCAGGCCTCATATGTAATGAGAGTATCCTTACATTTTCTCTACTGCAAACCGACGACTCATATCTTGGAGCGTCGATACGAGCAATCACGTCAAGATCTAGAAGCACCACCGTTCAGGGTCCACGGCGCAAAATTCAGTCACCTGCAGGTTTCCCCATGCAGGGGTCGTGCCACCGGACCTTGACCTCGTACACCACCACCACCACCGCAGATTTCGCGTCATCTTGAATACAATGTCGTCTGACTCGGACGAGTATTCCGACTCAGATGAGGACGCGAAGGTGCAAGAAAAGGAACCTCCGTCAGGCGTAACAGGGCTGGGCCTTGCAGAACATTACTTTGGGCCTTTGTTGTCGCCTGTCCCTGCGACCCCTGCACAATGGACAGCATACACTGAGCACCGTCGGGGTGCCAACGCCGAGTACAGAAACGTCTTCGACCGTCGAAAAGGGTCGATTAGCGATGCTATCGCCGTGATCGAGGACGAGTTAGGTCTAGACAAAGGTACACTCCAAAAGTGCGTTTCAATCTTAGGACGAGACATCGAACGGGACGACGTCGAAGTGAGTGGGGTCTGTCCCCTAACTCGGTGACAGCCAGTGGCTCATCGATCCTCATTCTCTCAGCCTCGCAATGCAGATGTTCTTGTTCGGATCCACTCCCCCGCAGTACCAAAATACATCGACGTGCACATCAAGTACCATTGTCGTTCTCGGATGTACGAGATCGAGTGGTATTATTCGCTCGGATACAGGATCTACAACCGCATCTCTGGTTCACCCACTGCCTACCATGATCCCTCTATCGATGGCCCGCCATCTATGTGGCACTCTCGGGGTGGCTGGCAGTCGATATGTTGGGGATACTATGACGACGAGAACGGTAACTACGGTCGCAGGTGGCGTCGAATTGAAGTTGCTGAGATGGGGCTCCACGAAGAAGGCGTCCTTGATGTTTACGAAGCGCTTTTTGGACCGATTGACACGCCTCCGAATGACAACGCCGATGCGCTTCTCGAATACAGGAGGAAGCTCGTTGCGACCGTTCGTCTCTTGTTTGCTGCGGTTGGGTTACGCTACGAGGTGGCATGTGCCGATGGGGAACGTGATGAAGGTCCCCGCGAATACATGTTGGAAGGCTTGGTGGACAAGTGGGTTGCTCGGGGGATACGGGAGGCCTGCGGGTTCCAGTTGAGTGGTGATGCGGAAGCAGCAGAGCGTGGGTCAAAGGAACGTGAACTCGAGGCGGACTCGGAGGGTGGTGACGATGACGATGACGATGACGAGGATGGTTTCTCTGATGATTATCGTTGTTATCGATGGCGATCATAAAGACAAAGAAAGATTCCACATTAATCTTCATTACGTGTGGTCCGACTTGGAAGCGGGTATAGTCATGAACTGCTATCCTTTCGTAGTATTCCATATATAATCGCCGCGTGGATCTGCGCTGTTTAAGATCAGTGAGTTGCGCTCGATGATATTTGTGGGCGTTGATGATGTTGGTGAGTCCGGCGGTTCTGAGACAGGTCGACAGGACTATTGTGGTCCTTGGTCGATGCGCGGGATTGGATGATATCGATCGAGGAGTAAACGTATGCCTCCAGTGCACTGGAAGTCGTTCTGGAATATAGTTCGATGCGTGCCAAGTTGATCTCGCATTAGTCGACTTGTTCTTCGAAGGTCCAGTTACTATCGTTGGACTGGTAATGCAAACGGATTTTGCATTGCTGGCCTGTGAGACAAAATAACCACAAAATGAAAATAAAATGAGATGAAAATGTAGCCAATACTCTCGACTAGCTGTCCAAATATTTTGTCGATTTTTTTTGAGGGAAGTTTTGTTCCGTGAGAGGTTCTCGCAAGGTGTCTCAATCCTCACTGAAACCTGAGAGGTGTCACACCCTCGTCACACTGACTAATCCCGTCAGAGCCTTTGCAGCGCGGGAGTGAATGGAGATCTTGACCGAGAAAAACAAATCCATTTGTACAAAGCTACTACTGTGTAATGAATGTAGGCATTATATACAGTCGAACGAGAGTATATTGAAGGTAGATTGTGTGTATTGACAAGTTGAATGAACTATTGACCGAGATCATGTCGGAGCTTGAAAATATTACACTCTTGTCACGCTTCCAGACAGGCAGTAATGGATGTGCATTTGTACAGTTGTAGCTCACCGAGAACACGAGAAAATCGCTAGATTGGGTAGTGTAGGGTCTAAGAAGTACTGTGATGTACGTTTCATAAAAGTTGGATAATTTGTCGTCGCAGCAAAATTCTTGAAGCCCAAGTGAATCTGAAATCAGACCCAGAATTGGACACTTATGATTTTCTGTAACTCGCAATTTTCACTCTCAGGTTCCAATTCTCTCGAGTCTTGATACTGTATTCCCTACCTACAATCCTCCTTTTTTCTGAAGGAAATCAGCCTTGGTGTTATTGTGTTATTTCAGTTTCTTGCATTACTAGGTCATTTTGCATTACCAGTCCGACGATAGTATAGGTCTAGGGGCCTTTCGACACCATCGAAGACGGTCACGATGACGAATCTCGTTTCACGATCGTCATGCCAGATTCGGACATAAATGAGCAACAACAGGCTCTCACCAGATTTACAAGGGCAGCACATTGTTAGGACGCGAGCAGAGTGGACACGTCAGCTTATCCCTGGTATCGTCCGAGGGGTGTTTGAACGCCAAGCACAAAAAACGTGCTTGTTCGCCCAAAGTGAGTATCAGTTATGCCCAACGTGTCATCTCCAGCGACGGAAAGGGCAAATTCGGAGAGGGTACGCTCCCAAAGTGCGTGTCATATCGTGAGCTATAATGACATGGGATCCTTGCTTTGAGGTGTATCCAATGGTATAGAATTGAGTGGTGTCTCCGTTGGATTCCCACCAGGCCACTGATGGATAGCCAGATGATGATGTTCGCCCAGGTAAAGATCTTATTTCAAGCTTTCAACGTTCGAATTGCGAAAGTAAGTCAATGACTTCGTCCTTCACATGATGGGTCGAATTGCAGAGCTCGGCGATACTCCGATCATGATCGAGGCTAGACCTGCATTGACCGGGGTGAGCTGTCGTGTTCACAATACGACTGGTCCAAGGTATGACTCTAACGGTATAAGAAGAGGGTGGCTGACCCACATTTACCACCATTCTCTCGCAAGTTTTCCTCGTCCCTCAGGCCGGCGTCTTCAGTCCAGCATGCCGGCCGAACTTCGCTGCGAAGTCAATCCCTTCGAATCGCCCATCAAGCCCATAGCATCCGAATCTTCTGCACCAACGGCGGTATCGGACACCAGAACTCAACAAGCCGACGTTCTCGTCACAGCCGACCTTTTGTTCGAACAACTGAAGGAACTCGAGAACCTCTGTTCTACCGTCGAGGAACGTGTCCAGCGCAAGCGCCAAGCACTGAAGGAACTCGAGTACCTCATCTCCGGGTCGAATACTACCAACGGATCGCCACGTAGCCCCGTTTGCCCCGCCAACACACCGATTAGCTCTCGCTTGCGCCTCGTATCCCCGCGTCTTCGGGGACTCTTTGACCTGCGTGGACCGGGACAGGCGAATCTCGATGCGACCCAAAGCTGCCTGGACTATTCCCCGGAAACTCAAATAGAAGATAACCTTTCCACGCGCGAGGATCCTGGGCATTCAGAGGAGTGGGTTGACGATGACGAAGAAGCACTGCTCTCCCCATTCGATGACAAGTACGCGCTTCGGCAGAGCCCACGAAAGGTGGAGAAAGACCTGCCTGCGATACCACGTGAGGGGGCCGGCCAGGCCATGGCCATGGAGTCGAAGATCCCACGAAAGGTTTATGTTCGGAGACAGGGTTCAGCGTCGAGGAGGCTTACAGGTGGATCATCGGGTACTGTGACGCGAAGTACCTCGCACCGGCGTCGCTCCAGTGTGTGCAGCGTCAAGGCCACGAACAATGCCTCGGATCTCACATCCAAAGGGACGATGCGTCGAGGCTCGTGGAAACGGAGCATCTTGAAGAACGTAAAGACGAAAGGTGGTACAAAGGCATCGTCTGCCATCGAGAACGAGAGTGCAAAAGACAGCGCTCGTAGGAAGGAAAAGAGGAAGGGGCTGTGGTCCATTTATTCGGTGTGCTCGGAGCTTGGTCTGAGTGGGACCCACCATGCTGCTTGAGTGACCCGGAGTATACTGTCTCGATCCCGAGTCATAGATATTATCATCCTTGTGCCAGCGCGAGTGGGCAGCTCCGTACCACCTTCTCCTGTCTTCTCCTACGAATGTGTGGTCTGGGCCTTGTTCATTTTGCTATCCAATTTTTGTGAGGTGGTGTCGAGCGCGAGTTCAGAGCTTTTGAGTCGTTCGGCGAAGCTGGGCTGGGCCATGAAGTACGCTAGCCTCCGTGAGGATATATAGCTGATACCACCTTCTGTTCAACGTTCAACCATGCATCGTTTACACGAATTACAGCCCATTTCAAACATGTTTGGAGTTTCGGTTTGGGAAACTCTTGGGAGCGACTCGTCTCGTCACAAAATTGCCGCCCTCAGTTGCAGCCTGAGTCGAGGCCTGAAATCCGTCGTCTTACAATTTATTGATAAAGCTGATCGGAAGAATGAGTCTCGCGCCGCTGGGATACGCAATGCCTGTGGATTCCAATTGAATAGGGATGCCGAAGAAGAGATAAAGGCGTTAGAGAAACATGAAGAGGAGACGACAGGAAGGCGGTGGCGGTGGAGGAGGATTAGAGGTCGCAATTGCTAAATATCATATCATCATGATATTTATATGACGGTAAGAATCCTCTTTGAACGTTCAACGACTTGCGAAGGTGAGTTGATCATCGCTGTCACGGAGCGTGAGGGAGAAGGGTTATTCTGGTCGTTTGGGGTTTTCCGGGTTCTTGTGGGATTGAGCCAGTTGCGACGCGAATGAATTTATGAAAGGGGGGTCGTGCTGTGTTTCATCTTGCCACCTGCTGCAATACAGGTTTCTAGGGAGTCGACGTACTTCCAACGGGACTTCAAGCTCGAGATTGGGGGTCTACACCTACCCCTACTCCGACACTCCTCATTGGACACCGCACTGCGATCATACCATTCCACTGCTCCGACTATTCCCGACAGCATTCCTTTCCACTACTTATATAGAGGTCTGACTTGCCTGTACGGATCATCATCTTTTATCCCATACGTTCATCACGTTCTGTCATTGTCTGAGTGAGACCCGCCAGTCTACAGTTATAAAGCCAACATGCGAAGAATCTGCGTGCATTCGGAATACTGTCCTAACAATGATAGCGAGGTGCGCGACTTCTACCTTTCAGCATGTTTTCTTTTGCTTAACACGCAGTATTCAGTGATACTATGTCATAGCTCACGATTGGCACGCACCTTCGAAGGGGTGTACCCCCTACAACTTTGTCCCTCTTTTCTAGTGCGGAGATGGGGTTGGTGCTCGTTGGCACTCGTGTCTGTGTTTGGCGTTGGAATGCCGACGATGCTCTGTGTAAGCTGTTCACTGTACTTGCGTCCAAATGACAGGCGTCAACGGTCCGAAATAGTCCCTTGCCAATGCAGCTCTGGTACGTCATCAAGTCTGAACACGATCTGTGAGTCCATCCGTCTTCTAAATCCAACATGGCGATTGAGAAATGAGAGGCATATCGTTACCACGACCGTCTTTGATGGTGTCGAAACTAGACCTAACTACTCCCGAGGAGTGGAACTTTGAGGAACAAGACTACGAAATTGTGAACCAGTCTTTCAACCTGGCACGCCTCGAATTATGTCCCGGGATGCTATACATTAGAGGGGTTCCTTGCGCATGCTCGTAGTTTGCTCCTCGTCCGCTCTCGTCCGCCCCATTGTCACAGAAGCGGTCACGTTGTCCACCCACTTCTGCAGTACGGCCGAATCTTGACAACACTGGCGAGTCTGGGGCCACGTTTGACAAGGCTCATGGTGTGGATCGACGGGCAAGCTCCTTCAACACCAAGACCTCTTCAGGTGAACTTCCTCAGACTCTCGATTCTGAAAGCTCGCCGTAGACAAGTCCATTTCCACCTTCAGCGGGCTCTCTTGAAATACATTCATATTGTTAGCTCGGAATAGAAAGGCCGTGCCTCGTTATCGTCCACGCACTCCTCCGCGTGTCTAGCTTCCCCCGAGTCCTGCATGCAGAAATGATCTGAAACGATTCGTAAGTACCATTGTGGTTACAATGCGACCATTCTCAGACACGTATCTGATGGCAGTATTAAAAGAGGGCGGCCTGATGGTCGACCATCTTCCTTTTGCAAATCTACTTCATCTATCTTCACGCGTCATGCATACGAACTCCATCATGAGGACCCCTCCGGAATATTTATTGAGGTCACGGTACCTTCTGCCCCACTAGCGACATTAGGTGTTTTAATAATTAGATAGGTTTGGCACCGCCAGAGGTCCTCTCGAACAACTGAAGGAGCATGAGCATCCTGGTGCATCTTCGAGGAACCTGGCCAGCGTAAGAGTCGGGGCTTGGGAGGGCGAGTACCTTGTCTCTAGTTCTGATATCATCGACAACGCCCAACCCTCCGTCACAATAGCGTGTCACTGAGCGTTCCGCAATTTCATAAATTCTTAATGTAATGCAGTTCTATTCGACTATGACGATGGCAAAAATGAGGCACAACAAAAAGCGGGAGAATAAACCTACGAAGGAGACGGCGGCAGATCACGGCGTGATTCTCGCCCTCTTGGAACCCCATTTCGCAGCTCCAGGACCGAATGACATCCATGTCTGCCAAAATCACTTGTCTTGTGCCGTCTTGTCGATTTCTCAAATCTGCCGTCCCGTGGTTTTCGAGCGCCCATCAGTAATTTGACACGATGCTTAATCCCGCTTAATCCTGCTTACACAATCTTGCTGCAGCTAGATTGTCTTGCAATACACCATTAGTACTCTTAGTTGATCCTTAAGTAGGATTAAGTGGGATTAAGCATCGTGTCAAATTACTGATGATTGTCCCTCCCAGGCTGAACATTGAGGTCTTCTTACACAACAGATTTTTGGTGATTTAAGATAGCTTTTAATGGCAAACAAAATGTCAATATGGTACTTAAAATATAGGCTTTTCATTTAGGACATGTCAATATTGTCAATTCTGGACAAAACTTGAAATGAAATCTTAGTTTTTGGGCTCCTAAATGACAAGCCTACTATATTGACATTTTGTTTACCATTGAAAGCTATCTTAAATCATCAAAAATCTGTTGTGTTATTCATCATCCAAGCCTATCCTAGAGGTCCCAAGTGCGCCTACCCAGCATCTAAAGCATTATATCACACAGTTGCCTACTTATTGACTTCCCACAAACGGAATCCGATTCGACCCAAGTATCTCACACGAGCCTACACATTGCGACCATCACTCATTCCAGGGGTAAATTTCGTCAATTGTCTCTTCCGAGGCGAACCTAGTTTAGGCGTGTAGCTGGGGCTCGGCTAAATCGTGAAGTCTCGGCTATGAAAATGGGTTAGTTTGCCGGCGGCCCATTTTGGACTGTCGCAGCCTGCGACAACAGCCGCAGGGGCTTGGCTAAATCACGGAGCCTCGGCTATAAAAAAGGGTTAGTTTGCTGATGCACACCCCTCCATACTCGGTCACTTGCTGACCATAGTACTTGTTACCGTCATGTCATGTCAGCTCCTTTCACTCCGCGTCAGACATCACTTAGGGCACTGTTGATTCGTAGATCGGTGTGTCTAAAACCAGCCGGCAGGAACAGTGGGACCAGAGGGAAGCTTCCATCACACGATCGGGGATACGGCGGGGGCACAGGTGCCCCATAGTACACCATTGGATTCAAAAAATATATATAATAAGTGAGTATGCCGACATGCTCCGAGTTGTGCCATGTCTTTTTCTCGCTTTCATCTCCTTCTCCAGCCGTCTCGCTGGGCCCTCGAGCCAGACAAGACAACGTTCGCTGCAAATGGCTGGAGTAACGAGGATATGGACCCTGTTCCTCCCCACTTGAGAACATGGACGTGGGTAATACTTCCTTGGTTGGACCTCGGCCGTTTGTTGACCCTGCCGCACCAGCACTTGGAGCTACGTGCGTCAGTTCCCAACCAATTATCCACATCCGTCATTATGACTACACATAGATTACTTATTGGCTATCTGATGCCGCTACAATCCCAGTATGGGAGCTTGCGAGCTCCATCCTTGCAGTCGGTCTATCTTGGTGGGCATCACTGCATTCACCCATTGTAGTGCAAGTGTTGATATCATCAAAGGCGCCAAGCCCTCCCATGCATTGCTGCCGGCTATTGCATCATTTCTGTGGTCATGGTACTCAACGGAACCATCGGTGCTCGTCTCCACGTCGCGTTTCCTGTATTGAACAGATCTTCGTTCGGTTTCTGGTTCAGCTACTTCACCGTTTTCAGCCGTATCATCCTGGCTATGTTTTGGTTCGGTATTCAGGTAAGCCATCTGTTGCGTCATTACATTGCCCAGCCGGTCAACTGTCAAATCATCAGACATATAACGGGTCACAATGCGTATACCAGGCGAGACCTTGAGTTGATGTTGTCCCACGTCAACCTTCTGAACTTTAACTAAGATGATCAAGGCCATATGGCCCTCGATCGCGAGAATGCCAAACCATCTCCCTCCCCATGCGAGCATCACGAGTTCAGGTCTTTTGTGCTACTTCATCTATTGGCTCATTCAGTTCCCCTTCATGCTGCTCTCACCACAGAAAGTGAAATGGCTGTTCTTCCTCAAGAGCATTATAGTTCCGATAACATGGCTAGCCATGGTCATCTGGGCCTTTATTCGGGTACCACCATCCAATGGTCTTTTTGCTGAGCACACAACTATAACTGGGACGCAGTTCTCCTGGAGTTGGTTGAGCGCGCTGAACAGTGCGCTGGGCATGAATGCTACTTTGTCTGTCAATATCCCCGATTTCACTGCGAGTTCCTCATCTTTCTTTGTGCAATATATCACTTATTGAAATTCTAGCGGTATGCGAAAGACGAGAAAGCGTAAGGAGCCTTCTCAAGGTACAAGATACAACACTCACGAGTTCTCTTCCAGCCAATTCGTGCAACCCTTGATCATACCCATAGCATTCATTCTCTGTAGTTTCGCTGGTATTGCAGTCACGAGCGCCGGAATCCAGCTTTACGGAGAGGTACTTTGGGATCCCATGCTTCTTATTGACAAGTGGGACAATCGTGCTGCTGCTTTCTTTACTTCTCTTTCCTTTTCCCTTGCTACCATTGGAACGAACATTAGTGCCAACACTTTCAGTGCCGGAAATGACATGACAGCATTGTTCCCAAAGGTGACATTTACCGGACGACCCGTTTCAAGGATGCTAACTGGATAAGCAGTACATCAATATCAGACGTGGTCAAATCATATGTGCTTTCATCGGCGGCTGGGCCTTTGTTCCTTGGAAAATTCTAGCCAAGTAAGCCTGCAACGCTTGAAGCTTTCCAAACAACATAGAATCGGACCCGCACTTACCACGTTGTGTTTAAGCGCTCAAGGGTTCTTGAACTTCATGAATGGATACACTGTTTTCTTGGGACCATTTGCAGGGATCATGGTCACAGATGTGTGCTTCTATTTATGATCGATCTCCATTCACCTGATCGTCCCTCTTACAGTTTTGGCTAGTTCATAAGGGAAAAGTTGACGTTCCTTCCATGTATGATCCAAATGGTCGATATCGCTACATCGGAGGATGCGTGAGTAATTGGATTCTCTTTCTCGCGTTGCCCAATAGCCGATATCCCAAAGAACTGGCGAGCTGTTCTAGCCATACTTGTGACTGTGGGACCTACCTTTCCCGGTCTTATCAATACCATCAACCCAACATTCAGCATTGGCTATGCGAGTCATCTTTTTGACATAGCCTGGATCTATGGGGTAAGTTCTTGATACCTATCATGCACATGTCGTATGTATGCTTAGCCTTCTGATCGCTTGCAAGTTTGTGGTCGCGTCCACGGTGTACTATGTCACTTCCGTTCTATTCCCTGCACGGGAAACGTTTGTAGAGAAGCTCGTTCTCGCGGATGACGCAGCGCTGGGTTATGTTCGCGACGACGACCCTCCCATGGACACATCTGATGGTAAGGGAGACGATGCCAAGGTCTATAGAGAAGAACAGT
>QFEM01002816.1:0-14192 GCA_003316205.1 Boletus bicolor
GTTGCCCGCTGACCCTTCGGTTAGTTTCCTCCGTCTTGTTACTCACCCTAGAAAATACTCGTCCCCTCGAAAATACTTGTACCCCCGGACTTTAGTACTCTGTCTTCCGTTTTACCTCCATATATAAGCCTTCGTATCTAGTACTGTAGTTCAGCTAGATAATCGACTTAGACACTGGCTATTCCCCTTCGAAATCATCTCCACCCCTCATAACCCTTAAATCAATTATATTGTTTACCCCCGAACCTCCGCTCCGAAATCCAAGGACCCGATCAACAGCAAGGGCGCACCACATACGGTGAAGCCAACGTCCTTATTCCTGTAAACTCCGGAGTTCCGGAGTTACGCCCGGAGATCGTCAGCACGGTCTTAACACCTAGTCAGCAAGAGCCTAGCTGTAATGATCCTATCATGAGTGACAGAAACCACAAGGCTTGACGTCAACATGACAGTGTAAATACTGTACTGGGTGTGCAACAAAGATATGAAAAGAGGATGGAAGGTGGATGTCTTAGTCCATTCAACACTAGCCTACAACCAAAAGTAAACTCAAGGAGGCAATGACTAAGCATGGTAAACAAGTGGATTAGATTGGGGAATCCAGTTGTAGAGTGCTACCTTATATACTGTACAGGCACATGCACAGACCATGCTATATGTGGGAGGAACTATCATAAATAGACTAAGTGAAGAAGCAAGGCATGGGAAAAGAAGACAGAGATTAAATGGGGCTGTGTGGGAAGTGCAGAAATTAAAGGGGCACATATACCATGAGGCATGACATCATTAGTTCTAAACCTGGTCATGTGATGGTTCTCATGGTCATGTGCACAGATCACATGACTGGATAAGAAAAGAATTGAAGTTTGAAAAAGTTTGAAAATATTCATATCATAACACTAGTGATTACTCCTTACCCAGGGTAGTAACACATCACCTGCCTCCATTGTTGGCCCTATAAAGCAGCAACCTCTGCCATCATGGTAGCACTTTTCATATGCAATCTTTTTCTTTCACAGCAGAGACACAATCTGGGTCCTATTATTAGTTGGCTTGGCATCTGAAGATGTTGATCCACTGCTGCTCCATTTGCACTTTGTGTCCTGTCCATTCCACCTTTGAGACAAGTGATATCACCTATTGAAACACTAATTCTACCCAATGTCTTCTCATCTACATCAGCAAGGATATCTGGTCCAATATTTTCAAGCCTAAGAGGTTCCTCATAGTGGGCTGAATCCTCTATATTACAGTAGGTTTCAGCATAGGCAAGGAATTGTTTGAGATATGAAGGTGATGGTGGCAGTGCTGGAATGACCAGTTTACAAGGTGTTATTGGGGGCAAACACTGTACTATTAGTGGATTGTTACTAGCAATGACAGGCTGAGTGGCCACTGCAGCAGGCTGAATGACAAAGTCTGGAGATCCAGAGGTCCAGAGCAGAGCAGCACTAGTAGGACTGGAGTAGACCTGGAGCTCAGTCACTGCCTAAGACAGGTGAAAACAACTGATATATTTACCTAGTAGGACCAGAGTAGACTGGAGCTATGGTTATTAGTCTAAGGGTAAATACTAAATAAAAGTGAACTCACCTCAGTCGCTGCCTAAGACAGGCGAAAACAACTGAGGTGCTTCAGAGTGAAGTGAAGGGTTTATGTAGTATGTGGTGAAGGCACACTTGTACCTCAATAAGTGTCAGGGAAAAGAAATTCAGAGAAAATGTGATAACAGGTGTGTAAAGGGCATTACTGAAGGGTAATGTTGTATCGTAAGGAGAAAGATAATGTTCTGGAGTTACTGATCAGAACTCTGGAGTTGGAAGGGACAACTGTGCAGGAGATCCAAAATCATTGGAGCTCCAGAACTCCTTTTGGAGTTAGTAGTATTTTGTCACTAAATGAGGCCAGAGCTCAAGTTTGTGGGTGCTTGCAGTAGAAGTCCCAATGTTAGTGAGTTGAGATCAACACCATTTGGTGGTGCTGGCTGAGATGGTTGAGTCTTTCAGGACAGACACAGAGGGGTCCCTTTCATCACTGAATTGAATGAATCAATATTCAGCAGGGCACTTAGTGTAGTGTGCCCTTCATCCTGTACCAAAAAAATGTTAAAGTCATCTGATGATGTGGCAATAAAAAAAAAAAAATTTACCAGTGCACAACACCAGTCCATAATCAAACTAGGCATGAGTACAACCAGTCCCATTGGATCAACATATATGTATCCATCCCCAAATTCATTCTTGTGATGAGTTTGAAGCATGAGGCACCATCACATAAGGCACATCCATGTCTAAAACCTTCAAGCTCTATGAATTCATAGCATTAGTGCTCAAGTAGCATGCAATGGGGATGTACATACCACACTAGCTTCCACAATGGGTCCAGTCTTGTCCTCTTCATCCTCTACCATGTGTTATGACGACCTTGGGTGAGGAGTAATCATAAGGCCCTTGCAAACAAGAAGTCACTTGGAGAGCAACAACACAGTACTGCCTAGGGGATTCCAAACAGCAGAGAGAGCACTCTAGGGAATTCCTAAGTGCGAGGCAAAGGTTACGGCAGAAGAGTCTTCCCAACAGTCAATGTAGGTTTAAGAGTTTGACTAGAGTGACAGCTTGTAGGTCAACAAGGACATAAAGTCAAAGGTTCAACTGGAGCTGGAGCTTGTAGGTCAACAAAGGTTCCTTATAAAAGGAAGTACAGAGAGCAGGCAATCAGAAGATGCCTGGAGACTTAGAGCACAAAGGAGATGGAGGAAAGACAATTAGATTGCCTAGGTAGATGAGGTACAATGAGGTGATTCGAGGGCAGGTCTAAGCTAGGAAATTGTACAGTGTGTTACGATGGCCGGGAGGCTATCGTAATGGGGCCTTCGCTGACAAGGATGTCGCTTGGAGAGCGATGACGCAGTAGCACTCAGGGGATTCCAACGAGCACACAAAGGAACGTACTCTAGGGCTTTTCTAAGTACAAGGGCAAGGAGTTGCTTAGTGAGGCGACGACGTAGTGGTTGCCTGGGGGATTCCTACAGGCGGACTAGGGTTCGACCGTAGGTCAACAAGGTTCCTTTAAGAAGGAAGAACAAGGAGTGGTCACTTAGAAGTAGACCAGAGACTTAGAGAGATCCTAGACGAAGGGAAAGGCATAGATTGCCTAGCAGAGGCGAGGTACAAGTGTGGGTACACGAGGTAACTCAAAGGAGGTCTAAGCTAGGGAATCGTAGTCGTAAAAGAAGGGTTTATATACCCAGAGATACGCGCACGGGCCAGGTGCAAGATAATGCGGGTTCAGGATAAACCATGGGATAACACCTATGGAACCGGGAGAAGGGCGTATCCAGTGTATCATATCAAATAGGATCAGAGAAAGAATAGAAGCATGGACACGTGCATGGAGCATGCGAAACATGTGTCCGGCTATCGTGGGATATTCAACGGAGTCGTGAGACAAGTGGAAAGTACCTTCAGTATAGAGCAACAGTGAGACGAAGCCAAAGGCGGAAAAAGGGAAAGAGGTCCAATGGATGGGCGAGAACACGAAGGATACATGGTCCAGGCGCTGGTAGTACAAGTAGACTGAGAAGATGAAGCAAATGCAAGAAAGAAAAGAGAAGTCGTAACACAGTGAAAGATGGGGTTTATATATGTTTGTGGTATGCACATGGGCCAGGTGTGGGATGGCATGGAACAGGTTAAACCATGGGAATACGCATATGGAATCAGGAGAAGCATGTACCCTTCTATCAGAAGAACAAGGAAAGAAGAAGATAAGGAACACATGTGAGAAGCATGTGAAACACGTGGTCGACATATCATGGGACAATCAACAAAGACATGAGAAAATAGGAAGGCACCTCTGGTATAGAGCGAGAAGAAGCCAGAGGCAGAGAATAGAAAGGAAGTCCAAAGGATGGGTTAGGACATGAGTGATGCAAGGTCCTAACGTTGGTAGTACAAAGAGGCTGAGTAGTCATAGCAAATGAAGGAAAGAAAAGAGTAGTCGTAACACCATGCCAGCACTCAACATTGGAAACTTTTCAACATCTTTCATATCAACAAATATCTTGGTATTGCTAACATCATGTTCATGTATCTTTTGTACCATTTCTTTGTAGTTGGACTCATTGTCAACATCCATTCCATTACCAGAGTGCTGACTAGTACACATTAGTCACAGGGTGCTGAAAAGATATATAAAAAAGAACTGACCCTTTCAACTTTGGTGGCACATACTTGAATGGAAAGCAACATTTTTCCAACACCTCATACTGCCCCCATGCATGTTTTCCAAGCAGACTGGTCAGAAAATCAATGTAGTTGTCCTCATTGATAGTGAAGGGTAACTCTTTGACCTTGACTAACTTTTCTTCTTTCATAGTGGCCACTTTGCAAGCACCCTAGTAGCAGTCTTCTTGAGGAGAGTGTAAATAGTCAGTGATACATTGAATGTATGGACTTTTTCGTCCTGAGCGGGCTCTGGTGTCGACGACATGGTGCGGGGAAAGAGACTCAACTTGTCGCACGTCACACGCGTGACAATGCCTTTGGGGTCCTCCTTGGCAATCCTTAGCCGATGATTTTTTTGCGATGCATTTTCCGCGGAGAACTGCAAAGCGCTGTACTATCCCTTCCACGGGTTTCGGCAGGTGCTCAGTTTCGGCACCTTCTAAATGAGGGAGATAAGCACCACGCCCAGTCACGTTGAATCATCACCCTGGTGTCACTTCGTGACTTGCTGAGTTTGAATCCCACGGACCGGCCGCACACCTTGCCGAGCACGAAGGTAATAGCCGCCTCCACGGCGTCGGGGGAATGGGGCTGCTTCGCCTTCGCAGGTCGAACGGCCAACGCCGTGTGGGGCCGTATCAGTCAAAGTCGGATCCGACGTATGAATTACGGGTTCAGGAGGCACTGCAGGGCATCGTGAATGGCCTCTACAAGTCCATCTCAAATTGCTTCATCCTCAACCGTACATACTAGTCGGCCCCCATATATTGGTTACCCATCATTTCTACCATCTAATACCTATGATTACTACCACACTTCCTAGTTAATACACTCTGTTAATACATTGGAGATGATGCTGTTAATCCGGTATCTGAGTGGAGATTGATTATGTCAGTGTGACCGACTGTGACAAATTCGTGACTTATTCTGACTGACGAAACTGAGCACCTGCCGAAACCTGTGGAATTATAATAGTCGCGTCGCGTCTTTCTTTCCTTCTTTCCAACCACCATTCCCCTTACACCCAAAATGGCCACCCCAATACTTCGTCCTCGTCCAGCGGGTCATCACCGACGGCGAACCACACAACGACCGCACCGGCACTGGAGCACTTCTCACTCGCCCATGCCTCCTTCCTCCTCCTCACCACCAAACACACCTACCTCAGAGGCATCGCCGAAGGGCTCTTTTGGTTCATCCGCGGAAAGACAGCCTCTAACCTCTCCCAACGTGGCGTCAAGATTTGGGACGGAAATGGCTCTAAGTCGTCTCTCGGGTCCCGCAGGCTCGGACATCGCCGCGAGGCGCGTCGTACGTCGATTGCGATGCCAATTATACAGGGTGGGGCGGTCGACCAGCTTCAGGAATGTATCGACAAGATTAAACCCAACACCACCGATCGACGGATCGTTCTGAGCGCTTGGGAGAGCGAACGCGTCTGATGAGAATCGATCATGGAGACTGACGATGTGCGAACAGCGACCCCAGAGATGGTGCTACCACCGTGTCATATGATGTGCCAATTTTACGTACACATGGCACCCACCCTACCAACGCTCCGCTGGTCTCGGTCTCGGTATCCCTTTCAATATCGCCTCTTACGCCTTCCTCATACACGATCGCGCAAGTCACCCACACCGAACCGCGCGATCTCATCATCCAGCTCGGAGACGCCCACGTGTATAAGGACCATATCACCGCACTTGAAACACAGCCGCATGTAGCGATATATGGGGATGTGTACCTGATACCATGCAACCGAATGCTTTTCATTGTACAGTGGCTATCCGAGGGATTAGAAGAAAGGGCTGAACGAACGCGAAAGCGCCAATGATCTAGGAGAGCAAAACATAGAAAGCGAGGCGGGAAGAAGAAAAGAATGTACAAGCAAACCAACCACCCCACACGGACTCAATTGGAGGCATCCGCACCTTTCTCAGACATCTTCCCCAGACTCTTCCTCGGCCGTTCACTCTCCACACTATCACTCACATCCCGTCCCCGCTTACTCCTTGGCTTTCGCGACGGGGACTCGTCACGAAAGTTGGGCTGCACAGCCGTGAGCTGGTTCTCTGCAAAGCTCGGCGTCCTCCCCGCGGTCTGGGACGCTCGACGACCGACGCCGTTGCCCGTAGATCCCACTCCCAGTCTGGACGCCGACATGACAGACATCGTACTCACGTTGCGCGAAAACGTACGCGGCGTCGACGGTCTGTCCCCCAATCCGGGCGATCCCGGTTGCCACACTTTGATCGGCTGCAGATCTAGGTCTCCTCCCACCACCGCAGTCTCAGCAACCGCTGGGCCACCCGACACGGACGGATCGAACCCCTCTTCCTCTTCCTGCACCTGGGCTTCTTCTACCGACGCAGCCACAGCCTGAGACCCGGCCGAGACGAGGTGCTTCAAAATGTATCGATAGGCCGCTTGGATGAGCCCGTGGAACATCCTGTCCTTGGTATAGATTCTCAACCAGACCTCTGCGAACAACGAGGGCATCAGGAGCGAAATATCGCTGTATGTCGTCAAACCGAAAAGGCATCACAGCGCCGAGGACGCACCGTTTGGTTTCTTCTTGGAATAAAACGTGACCTCGTCCAACGGATTCCGCGCTTCCTTGCCATAGTGCAGGAGTGAACACGTCACGGCCAGCTCCTCGTCCACGCCCGTCAATACACCCGATTGAGCCACCTCGACGATCGCCTCCGCCGTCACGTTGGCTTTAATCATGCCCCTGTCTTCGTGCGAAAACACCTTTTAGTCGACGACTTTGTAGAGGTCGCGCGAGCAGCAGATAGTGCGATAATGATGTATATTACTGCCGTTCCGCATCAGTAATACAATACTAGTAGACTTTTTCATAATGCATCCGCTACTGACGCATAAATATCTTTTCATGCCGCTCGGAGGATACACAAAATTTTTTTTTTGAATGTCCGAGTGCCCAGCGGAGTATTTCGTTCGATTGGCTACTCTAGTGAATTTCTGAAGCAGCTACTTGAACTTTCACGCAATCTAACCACGCACGAACGCACGAACGAACGCAAGCGATGGCTCAAACCGACCAGGCAAACTCATCACAGCAAACCTTCCCACTTTCGCATACTCGTTCACTGTAGGGAGACCCCAGAGCATCAACCACCCAGCCATCCACATCCAGCCCCAGATTCCACCCACCGATCTCCCCGTGGCTTTCTTCCAAACACGCTCCAGGACGATTCCGACGCCATTCATCACCCAGAAGCCGACGAGGACGACCGAGTTTCCGCCCCGCCCAGAGGATCGCAATTCGATGTCGTGGAAGATGCCAGAGACCAGGAAGGCTCCGAGTATCCCCCCAAGCCGGCCAAACAAATAATTCAACGGCTGACCACCCAGGGTCAGGAGCATGTCTCGCATCATCTGATGCCACCGACGTCCCCAGAGTTCGCTCAAAGAAGTCGACAACCACGGAGAGTCGAAAAGGGGTGGCCATTGGGATGGATGTTGCTGAAACAAGGTAATGCATACCATTGCGAAGGACTGGTAGTAGTACTGTAACCCAAAGTACGCCGACGACGCTGCCAGAACTAGTACGAGCAAGGATCGCAAGAGTTCCAGGACAGGAGGAAGGGATTGGTCAAACAAAGGGCCCCCTTTGAACGAGCCGAACGTCTCGGGGGACAGGATGCGAATGACCTGCACACATGCGTCAAATGCGAAGCAGTGAAAGGCGACTGCAAGCGCCGACAACAGTACGAAAATGATGCGTGAGTCGGTCTCGAAGGCGGGTTCAGGAACGATGAGTCCTCGTGGCCAATTCCATCCGACACCCCGCGGGTTCATCAGCAAGTCCCACGTATTCCAGCATGCGGTGTAAATGCGTTCCGAGTCTGATTTGTTCCGATTGTTTGCAGGACTGTAGCGTCGATATCGCACTCGTGTAAACGCCCACGTAGCAGAACGCGTCGAGAGGGAACACATTTGCGTCTGGGATGGATTCTATCAATTGGTGTGCCACATGGAACAAGTGATACTCACGATAAGCATGGTGTTCGCCTGGGCTTGCGTCAGATCGCTTCCCGATATATCCACCAATGTTGAACGCCAAGCTAACCAGACCGTGACAGGTAAGAACGCAAGGCGGTAAAATCGCGTTCCCTCAAGCTGAACCAGTACTCCCATCAGGTACTGACATACGAAAGGTGGAAGGATATAGGCAAGAAAAGTAGCCTTTGTGAGGCCGACCTTTTGCGACGTCGCAAATACTCCTTCAACAACACTTTAAATGATGATTAGGAGGTCTTCATGCCGAAAACGAGGAGACTAACCTTGCTTGTGTGGCCATCTTGTGGGGTATGGAGGGTGGATTTCAACGTCAAATCGATTGGTTATATAAACCAGATCGGGGCGATAACGTGGGGTGTTTCATGGAATGATAGTGGTTTGGACCGAAAAGGTGTAGTACCTCCGCCTCATGTCCCTTCGAGGGTCGTGAAGGGGGATGATAGAATCTTTTTCATCGGGAATTAGCCATGTAGCCAACTTGAGTCGTGAATATATCAATTTAACTCCGACATCGCTCCCTCGCTATCTTGCCATCTGGCTTCGACGACATCTGACTTACAACCGCAGTCCGTCCGAGCTTGTACTGAAAGGACCTCACCGTCGCTCATGCAATCGTATTCGTCGGAAAGAATGAGCTACATGTTGAATAGTAATCGACGACCGCGACAACTTACAAGTAGAGCTCCGAGTCGTGGGCCGTAATTTGTTGTTCGATTCGCGAAATTTACTAGTTCAGAGGATCTTAATCATCGAATCAATCATCATCAAAGACGCTTAACATCTTTTGCTTCAAGGCGATGATGTCGCTGGGGCCTCTATAGGCTGATGCCGAGAAGTGATGAGGCAGTGTCACACACACTCGGATGATCCGAGGTTCACCTCGACCTTACCTCCATGTCGCTTCTCCTTGCGGCAGTGCTACCGCCAACGCCATGCTCCCTGCTCGACCACCGACAGAACCTCCCTCAACCTCGCGTACACAGGGAGATCAGCCGATGACCTATGAACCAAAGATTCAATTTGTAAATCTCCCTTCAACCTCGCGCGCTCGGTGGAGTCACTACGCACTACCAGAAAATATTTCTGTAAATCTTCCCTCATGGAATCAACCACTGTCCTATACGCTGGTACCACCAGCAACCACCACCAATTTCGCCACCACTGCTGTCCCTGGCAACGGTCAGCAGCCTGCAAGGACTGTAGGAACTGCATCAAAGGCTCCGATAACTCATTCACCGCCGTCATCGTCAAATGCATCTGTGTCTCACAAACCTCGTTCATTGACCAGCTCCGGCTCCACAAAGGATTCGCGGAATAATAGCAAGATATGGAGCACGAGCACGACGCAAGAGCGTGAACAAATCAAAGGGTTTTGGCTCGGTCTAGGAGAGAATGAGCTCCGCAACCTGGTCAAGATCGAGAAGGACACCGTCGTGAGGAAGATGAGGGAACAACAGAAGAATGACTGTAGTTGTGCTGTCTGTGGGCGGAAGCGGTTGGTACCCCCTTTCACGCATCACGATGGTTAGAAAGAACGAAGGCTAACGTATGATGACTTTTGGCCTGTTGCTTCTTGCCCTGCATTCGTTGGTCGGAAAATTCGGTGACTGCGTTCCTGACATCCTCGTGGTCATTTGATCAATGGACTCTTAGATATGCGATGGAAAAAGAGCTCGAGGCACTATACGATGGCTATTACGAGGAGCTAGAACAGTTCGCGGACTATCAGCAGCGCTGTGTCAATTCCGGCGGCACCGTACCACCTCCAACTTGGTCTGGACCTTTTCCTGGCAGCATCGAGCTCGATAAGAACGGTATTATCATTGGATATTCTTCTACCAACGGCCAAAAACCTCTGACTCGCGAGAGTGAGGATGAGGATGAGGATGAGGATGAGTACAATAAGGAGAAGGAAGAAGAAGAAGAAGAAGAAGGGGAGGAGGATGTGAAACCCCGAGACCGAAGGAATGCTGGTTCTCGTGGGCGTAGGCCGGTAAACGGTACAAAGGCGAGCGATCGAGACGGGCTGTTTAATTTGTGCAGTAGCCTCACACCGGCAGGCACGTCACCCCTTATCTGGGCTTTACTCTTTTATCATATCTGTCACAGATTACAATATCCTAACCGTTGCGGACGATCTGTTGAAAAATGATGGACAGAAGTTTTTGGATATGATGGAACGGCTTGTTGGGCATCGGATGCAGCGTAGTGAAGAAGCTGTGACGGATGATGGTGATGACGAGGAGGACGAGGAGGACGAGGACAAAAAGGAGGACGAGGATGATGACAAGGAGGTGAGATCTCAATGGTGGCTTTCCCTTCTTGGTGCTCAGCTATCTTTGTGATGTCGCGAAGGTCGTGTCTGAGGAGCTGACGATAGAGGAGGGCAAGCGGGCGTTTTCTATTCTTGCAGCCCGCATGTTCGAGCAACATGTCCTTCAAGCCTATCGCGAAAAGGTCGCCCAGGAACGTCAACAACGGCTACTCCGTGAGCTGGAAGACGAAGACAAGCTCACGAAGGAACAGGAGGCCAAGAAGCAGACACAGACCCAAAGAAAGAAGGACAAAAAAAGGTACAGTGTATTTCACTCTGTTGCACACGTATTACTGAAGCAGAGTTCAGGCGGCAGCAACTAGCAAAGGAGGAAGAGCGAGTAGCCAAGGCTGCGGAGAAGGCGGCCGAGGAAGCGGCCATGAAGTCTAAGCAACAGGCACATCAGGAGGAGATGCGCAAGAAAAAGGAGGAAGAGAAGGCCCGGCGCGAATCTGCTCGCATAGCTACTGAGGAGAAGCAACGCGAAGAGGAAGAGCGACGCAAACGCCTTTCAGAGGAGAGGGAGCGGGAAGCTGAGCGGGAACGCAAGCGCAAAGAAAGGGAGGAAAAGGGGGAGGTTGCCAAGAAGGAGCAGCGGGAGAGGGAGGAGCGACAAGTATGGTTCAGGCAGCAGGAACTAACAAAGGACTTGTTTGAGCATATAACGCGAGATGGAAAATTCCCAGTAGCAGCAGGTGGGTGTGCGGAGATTTACAGAGGCACATTCCGTGCACCCCAGATTACAACCAAGGTACATATCCATCGTATCCTTCCGTAGGATTGCTGAAATTCCCTTAGGTCGCAGTGAAAGCTATCAGGGTGTACTCTGGCGAGGACAATCGTCCGAAGAAAACAAAAGTATATATAGAACTAACTACTTTGTCATATCATCTCTGACATTGGCATTTTTCAGCGAGTGCGGCGCGAGGTCAAAGTATGGATGAAGCTCGATCATACCAACGTTTTACCGTTGTTTGGGACAACTTCGGGATTCGGACCGTTTCCTGCGATGGTGTGTCCGTGGCTTGAAAATGGCACACTGACTTCGTATCTAGAGCGCTCAAACGGCGACCTAGAAATACTGCAAGTCCTCGCTTTGGTACGCATGACCGTGGCCTATGTACCCCAAGTGGTTGATTGTTTGGATGATGTAGATTCATGATGTTGCTTCCGGCTTGCAGTACTGTGAGTAGCTTTGTGATAGTCTACGCAATCCTGACGTGAAAGGTTTTCCCGGCAGTGCATTCACAATCTGTCGTGCATGGTGATTTATCTGGCGTATGTAGCATTATCTACGTTCATTATCGAGACACGCCCTAACGTGTTGATCATGTAGTCGAATGTGCTCATTGAAGCAAATGGCAAAGCTTGTATTGCCGACTTTGGTCTCTCGACGATATTGGATGAAATAGGATCAACATTCGCCACATCCTCCACTGGAAAACCGAGAGGGACGTTACGATGGGCAGCCCCCGAGATGCTTGACCCTCCGAACCATGAGGATGTGAAGACTCGGCATACCGGACCAACGATGAAAAGCGACATATACTCGTTTGGTAGCATTATGCTGCAGGTTTGTGACGTCGCTCGTATCGCTTTGCCTTTCACACTCATGACACACACATGCGACTCTGAGCAGATTCTGTCTGGAAAAGTCCCGTATTATTACTATCTCCGCGATGTGCAGGTCGTTGCTGCGATTGTCAGAGGGGAGACACCCACGCAGCCGGATGATCCACGTGTCACGGAGAATCGGTGGAGGTTCATTCAACGGTGTTGGTCTCCCGTCAGGAACGCTGTTCAACGGCCTTCTGGCGAAGAGATTGTCGCGTTTTCAAGAGATGATCTTGTCGGAAATTCTCCGTGAGTGGTCTAGGGAGCAACGAGGGACGTACATAGAACGATTTTGGCGACGATACCCTGATACGTTTCAAACAGAGTTTCCACCGACACCCTTTATATATCATCTAGTGTTCGGACACGGGGCGTTTGAATCCCTCCACACTTGGGATGTCGAGTGAGGAGTAAATCAAATGACCAGGTGACCTGGACAAATTGTTTGCCGGCTTGTGCAAGTATGGGTGCAATGCCGAGTCACGAAAGCCATCCAATTTACAGAGAGGATCTCCTTCCAACATCCTCAAGGGTGCTTTACATGTGTCAGGCATCGAAACATGATATGTACAATATTTACGTTTTGACATCCCTATACATGACTGCCATCAGCCTTCCTCAGCCGCCATGTTATGCGTACGTTCCTCCCTTAAAGCACGTATCTGAAATCGCGGTTTTGTCGGTCGGTCAAATCCATGAATTCCTGTTTGGATCCCGTCAGTTTTTCGTCCACCCATATCGACATCAGAAACGGTAGCAAGAACAACGACACCATACCTTGTCCACCCTGATCTGTACACGTGTCCCATCCTCTGACTCCTTCTCGATAAAGAACTCCTCGTCCCCTTGCGTCGGTTCAACATCCCGTCGTGCGTTTTCCCGCGCCAACAACCAGCGGATGACCAATAACAAAAACGGGCAGGAAAGGTAACAGATACCGATGATGATCCACGGGATACGGTTCCTGCACGCGCGCGATTCATCCCATTGTAACATGGGTCAGGAAAAGTAAGAAAGGGGAACAAGTACCTTGGCTTATACTGTGCTTGCCACATGAATGGACCCGCTGCGTTTCCGATGCAGTACGCGCTGAGCATGATCGCGTTCGTCGTGATCTACATCACCATACACGTCCACTTGAGAAAGATGTGAGGATACGAGGGAAGCTGGATAGACGAACCCTCTTGGTGTGTCCTGCCGTCACGTTGGTCAACCAGGACAAGGACATGACGAATCCGGTGGTATTGATATCGACGAGCCAGATGCCAAAGAGTAGCCCGACCTGATTGCTCCACGGTAAGAACTCGATCATCAATACCCCGATGAGGGAAGGAACGAAGTATAGCACGCCGACATAGGCACGACCGTTCGGAATGCGAGCGGCGAGGGTCACTCCTGTCCAGATAGTCATGATCTCGATGAACCCGTCGACACATCCGAGAAGCGTCGTGTCGAGATAGGTGAAACCGAATGATGAAATGATGATCTGACGCTGATTCGTGAGCGAGTTGGGTACGTTGTCCAAAGCAGAAAATAGCGCAAAGAGCCATGTCTTGGGGTCTAGAAGTGCTTCTATCATCCTGCGTTCTCCTATCAGTACCAAAAGAGGGATGTGAATGTATGAAGACGCACTGTTCCTTCTTAAAGTGTTTGTTCTCCACACCAGTTTGGTTTTCCTGGAGGGTTCCATGAAGACACAGGTGGCGATAGGTACGCCTTCAGTGAATCTCTCACCTTCAGGCGCCGGACTGCTGTCGCACGCTCACTTGGTGTAAGGAACCATGCAGTGGTAGGAGAATCAGGGAAGAAGAACCTGTAGAATACACGGTCAGCCAAGGTTTGAGCCAAGAGGGACTCTGCAGCACCAGTAGGCTATTGCTACGATGAGCGTCATGGTCCCAGTAATGACCATCAACCTTGCAGGAAGTTAGGTTTCTCCCAATTATTTCGCCACAGCCAGGACCCTCACCATTGCCAGGGAGCGAATCCAG
>QFEM01002827.1:0-10393 GCA_003316205.1 Boletus bicolor
GCCTTGCTTCAAATGGATTGTACCTTGTGTTTTCTACCCGTGTGTGACGTTCCTACAGCATTCTGGGCTGTGAGGCATTACTTGACTGGGGGAAGGTGGGTGTCCTCTTTAGTCTCTTCGTTTTGACGTCTGGCATTGGCTTGGACATTTATTGGGATCAACACCACGTCAAGTCGCCACTAGACTTTCGTTGCTAAATAGCCACTCCCTCTATTCCCTATGCCTTTCTCACATCAACTCTGTTCCTGGATCCGTTCTCTATTTCCCTGAAGATGAGCAGGAATCCAAGCGCGAAAACGATAAACTTGTTCATGTTTACGCCTCGACCCGCAATGATCTGCCACAACGAGATGCCTTCAGTCATTACCTTCTTTTGGAGTCGACGTGCGAGACATGTCCATAAAGTCGCCTTCACGTCCATGGCAGGGTGACGGTTGCGCAATATGGCGGGCCCGGGCCTCCTTTGGCCGGGGTCAAAAAAGCGTCTCTGGACAGTTTGGAGAATCTGACGCATTGCCAAGAGGGTGTACGCATCCTCAGGGTAAGTAACTCTATTCGAGAGACTCGCCCTTTGTACTCCAGAACATCGCTACGGAGCGTGATTCGTTGATTCCACGGCGTGAGCTTCCGGCCAATACAAAGGCGTCTTTTGTGAATCGTTCACGTGCGCCATTTACAGTCTTGTGGGGCGGGGCGGGACGTTGATCCAGGGATATGTGCACTAAGTACCAGCCGTAGTCGGGACCCAATTGGCATTCAAGTTGCAGTGAGTGCAACGTCCTGCCCAAGAACTATTTGTCTCATCGGCCGACTCGCTGTGCGCTCTGCAGACAGCGTTCGTGCTGTGAGTCCCTGGACATCCCCGACAGTATCTTGGAACTTGTCATCAACGGCGATTACAACCACCGTTGTCCCATTATTTTGTGATTTCCTTTGATGCCACCCGCCTTGGTATGTGGTATCTACCCGAGCTCTGATGGTTCACTCCAACTTTTGGTAACTATTCTGACTTTCTCTCTATTCCACTGCGGGCGTCTGCGATCAAGGGTAGAGTATGACCTTATTGCTTTACTTTTTTAACGCAGAGGAAGGGTCGTTTGAGGCCACCTTGATGGCGATCGTCACGTGCATGCGAGTAGGTTGCTTGGTCGGCTTTTCCTTGCTGATTCGATACGTACGGTATACACAACCCCCAGTTCTTCGCAACGCGCATGGGATGGGAGTTCATCGACATCGAGTGTCTTGCAGAGTAGCGGGCATTGGCAAATATAATGCCTTGAATTTCATGAGCACCAGGGCTGATTCCTCACAGGCAGAATAGTGATCGTAGGGACAGAGACTGTGGCTGGAGCTTACCCCAGAAGTCTGAGACATGCCAGGACGGTTCGAATGGAGAGACACAGGAATATTGAAGTGCACAGCGAGACACCGAATCGAGATCAGATCCAAGCATAGGAGGATGCGGGAGTGAATTGGGATGCACTACCCGTGCCAGCGGCGCCAAAAGAACATCAATGTTGATTTCATGTGCGGCTGGAGAATGGGCAATAGAGATCAATGCATCCACGTTACGCGACGAACCTTTTGATACTATGAGTGCATCAAAGCCCCCTGGACGCGACAAGATATACGTGTTCCTCATGGAAGGCACTACTGGGGGTACACTATACAGATGACAGGACGGCAGCTCCGTACAGGTTGCCGCACTCTTCTAGTTATTTGGATGAAGGGTGGATGATAAATAGTCGTGCGTTTGAGTGACGGGGATCACGGATGGATGTACAAGATGTGGCGTGATAATGATGTTATCCGACTATTATATACCCCGGCGAGAAACGAAATTCTATAAGAAAAAGATAAGATGGCGTCCCCACGAAGGGCTGCGTGGTCTGCACACCTCCAAATCCTGTGACGTCGCGACGGCAAGTACGAACTTTCTGTTGGAATCCGTCACTAGATCGCTGTCAGTCCACTGCGCAGTTGGGGAGATTTGAGTTGGCTCGCCTAACGCGAAGATGTTATCGCGCAGAAACTCCGCCAACTCGGCGAGAGGGGTGTCAGGTGTGATGATAGTGTATGGATGCGATTCATTGCGTTTGAACGCGGACATGTATTTCTTCACGGTGTCATCCTAGTGAGAGCCGAGGAAGGGACGTTGGTAGTGCGTCAGATACAGTGTGAGGAAGTGGTCAAACAAGGGGAGGAAGAACATACTGGTTTTGCATATCCTGCCTGCCATTTTTCTTTCAGTACGACAGCATCGACATAACCGAGTGGTCGTCTATTCTTGTCGAGCACCCTGCGAGAAGAGGATAAGTTAATGTCATCGGGATATGTAGAATGAAGGATAATCACGGAATTTGAGAGAAATCGCGCTCGTACGCGAGTTCGATTGCACGGGAGATGTACTCGTCAGCTGGTAGTGAAAAGGCTGGAGGTAGTTGGAGGTCCTGGAGGTGATCGATAGGTTCGGCGCGAGAGCGGATGTCGCTTATACAGAAAGTGCACACACCTCCACGACTGCCCCGCGGTACTTGTCTATCGGGGCGCTGTGAGCTGGAGGAACTGCAGAGATAACTGCGGAGGCGGCCATGTCAGGGTCAGTTGTCAAGTTCAGCGAATCAGCGTCACACACGGATCCGGGATGATGAGACAGCCAGCACGTGACGAGTCATTGACGCGTTCAAGGAGTCGACGCGCCTTTGTAATTAGACGATTTGTCCTCTGGTCGCTGTCCTTCTCGAACTTGTAGGCACACGGTCGCTTTACACAAGTCTTGTACACTTTCTGTCTTCAACTATCTCTCGACATCAAATAGTATGGGTGAACAAGTCCAGGATGATTCGCAACCTCCACCGGGTCCCTCGCCCATACAGAGGCTCCACGAGTCGCTCATAAATCGCATAGCCGCAGGAGAGGTACCTACCTGCATTGCTTTTCATCAGCGCTAGATCAGCTCACCTGTTAGAAAGATTATACATAGACCGGCCTCTGCCTTGAAGGAACTACTTGAAAACTGCCTGGATGCTGGTGCTACATCGATTCGCGTTACCGTCAAAGACGGCGGAATGAAACTACTCCAGATTCAGGACAATGGTTGCGGAATACGCGTGCGTGCGCTCGTCTCTCGCTGCGATTTCCGTTCGCGCAGCCCATTCCTTTGACAGAAATCAGATCTGCCCATCCTAGCTGAGCGGTTCACAACCTCGAAAATAAAATCTTTCTCTGACCTGTCTCGACTAACGACCTATGGTTTTCGCGGTGAAGCGTTGGCTTCCATATCCCATGTTGCCCACATGTCCGTCCTGACTAAAACTAAGACCGATTCCTGCGCTTGGAAGTAAGTGCTTTGATAGCTTCATCAGGCTTCAAGTCAACATCCTCACGCAGAGCATGCTACTCCGAAGGCGTGCTGGTCCCTCCAAAAGCAGGTCAGACGCCTGATCCCAAACCTTGTGCTGGAAATGATGGAACTACCGTCATTGTACGTTCCTTCTTTGACGAGTGACACTAATCAGTCCTCACCAAATCAGATTGAAGACATGTTTTATAATACGCCCACTCGCTTGTCGGCGTTGCGTAGCCCGTCCGAGGAGTATGCAAGAATACTTGATGTCGTGACCAAATATGCGGTTCATAACTCAAAGGTAGCATTCCTTTGCAAAAAGGTGTGTAAAGTCAATTGGGTATTTACTTTCTTGCTAAACACACCTACCAGGCTGGATCTTCCACTCCAGAACTCTCCACTTCACCCACATCCATCGATCAAGCAATTCGTTTACTGTATGGTCATGCCATAGGGAAAGAACTCTTGCACATTGAGGTCTCTGCATCGCACAATGATGGGCCTTCGCGGTCTATTGGGTCCGGTAATGTTGATGACGCTGAAAAGTGGTCTGCTGAGGCCTATTGCACGACTCCAAATTATCAAGCTAAGAAGACTGTGTTCTTACTTTTCATCAACCGTGAGTCAACCTTGGTGTGGAATGAATGTTGAGTAGCTCAGTTACTCATGCTGTTGAAGACCGTCTCGTCGAGTCGTCCAGCGTTAAGCGGGCAATCGAAAGTGTATATAGCGGGGTACTGCCTAAAGGTGCATTTCCATTCGTATATCTCAGGTACGGACAATCACCCACAATAAGTCCTTGCACTAAAAGCATCAGCCTCGAGATAGATCCCCGTTCTGTAGACGTGAACGTACACCCTACGAAACGAGAGGTTATCTTTTTGAATGAGGAAATCATAACGGAACGAATATCAGACGCTATCCAGCAGGTGGTCAGTCAAAGTCATTCCAGGACCTTTGAATATCAGGTAGGCTTGAGCGTGTTGCTTTATCCATGTCCCAGACAATCTACAGACATTGCTTCCTGGCCGCTCGACCGAATTGAATACGAAAGGCAGTCGGAAAGCGAGAGAGGACGAGGATGAAGAGGATAAGGACGAGGAAGGACGTCCGGCTTCAGCGTCTCATCGTATGCTTCCTAACATTCTGATCTCGCCGCTCCTCATTGTCCTTCAGCTCCGAAGCTGTATTCACAACACAAAGTCCGCACATCGCTTCACGATCGTACCCTCGAATCAATGATCCCAGTGTTGAACCCTTCACGTTCGGACGGCGACGATGTATCCAACAAAGCAGCCGGCCTCCGCGATATCCCGGAGTCCAACTGTGATCTAACTTCCATTCTGGAACTCAGGAAGTCAGTTCAAAAAAGCGTGCATCATGGTCTGTCGCATTGATCGCTCAAGCGGGACGACGGATACTCAGTTCATTCGACAGACCTGACCGAAATCATAAAGAAGCATACGTTCGTCGGAATTGCGGATGATTATCGGTGTTTGTCACTGATCCAGCATGCTACCAAACTATATCTTCTCAACCACGCAGCTTTGGCGTACGTCGCATTTACTGTGCCCTCTGTACCCGTCATTTGACGCACACGTTCGTAGCGAGGAAATGTTTTACCAGCTTGCTCTTATGCAATTTGGCAGTTATCGTCGGTTGAAACTAGATCCACCACCACCCCTTCGCACCCTTTTGAAGCTCGCTGTGGATGCAGAACCAGGCACAGAGAAAAGTGGACTGAGCAAAAACGAAATCGTAGATGTGAGTGCCCTTTGTTATCTCGACAACCGATTTGAACTCGCGATTGACTATCCTCAGCGCATCGCCAAAACGCTCCTCGCGCACCGTGGCATGCTGGCTGAGCATTTCGAGTTCAATATCACTTCAGATGGAGAAATCGAGAGTTTACCGCATCTCTTGAAAGAGTACACCCCTGATCTCAATAAGCTGCCCGTCTTCCTCATGCGCCTTGGGCCACAGGTGAGGTGTCCTCCGTCATGAACCACCCCGATGGCTGATTAGAAGGTGCTTGTTAGGTGCAATGGCAAACAGAAAAAGAATGCTTCTTCACACTCATGCGCGAGCTCGCATATTTTTATTCCCCATCCCCATCACATTTCATACCCTCGATTCCTGACGGTGAACACACAAAAACAAAGGCGGCAGCATGGCAAACCGAGCATGTCTTGTTCCAGGCTATGCGCAAGTTCTTAGTTGCACCAAGGTCGTTGCTAGAAAACGACGTCGTCCAGGTGGCCAACCTCCCTGATCTTTACAGAGTCTTTGAGAGGTGTTGATGAAGGCGACCTACTGTTGACGATTGCTACGATCTTACAAGACCACTCCTGATGTAGCCGTGGTGTATGTGATCATCCGTTAAATGTGGTCTGACTCTCGTACAGCTGCAAGTGCGATCTCCCGATGGCAACCTACTATTATACTAAGGCACTGGACTCTTCTTCAAAGTCCATCAGTAAGTGAAAAAACATATGTTGAATTCACGAAGCATTAGCTCGAATCTGGACACATCGCCAACAATCCTGCGCTGCTACTCGCCAGGATCAAGGATCAAGGCAAGCCCCTCCCGGTATTGATCGCATTCGCGACTTGGCTGGTGTTCGGTCTGTTAAAGGCATACCTGTAGGGGGGATGAATCAGCATGAAAAAAACAAACACAGGAACCTCGAGGTGCTCACCTCTCGTAACTATCGAAGTAGAGCTCGTCCGTGCTACAAGTACCCTTGAACGAGGGGTGTTCGAGCAGCCGTTTCAACCACGCATTGAACCTCGCCCCTTCCGGCATCTCGAATCCGCGATAGTGTTTGAGAACGTTGTTCGCCCTGAATATCCCTGATATGATCGCGAGCACACATCGTTAGTCGTCGGTCGTCCAGTCATCGATCGACTTGAAGCCTAGGCAATGACACTCACAGGGCCCCACCATGACGTCCGCCCATCCAAGTTCGCCACCCTCTTTCCACAACCCTGTTCCCCCGACTTCTTCGTCCGCGCGTTCAAAGAGTCCCACGAGCGTGTCGATGGTCGCTCTGAATTCATTTCCGGAGGCGATTTGCGCGACGGGGTCTTGTGCTTGGAGGTAACGATAAAAGGCGGGTACGATGGTGCGGTTGATGTGGTCGGATTGGAGGAGCACGAGCGCTCGAGCGTCTAGTGTGGTGGTCAGCGCGATGGGGACGGAAGGCATGGAAATCGTGTGATACGGACACGGATCAGAGGTAGGCGGAAAGAGGGATCGTTTGGTCGATGTGGATGCGAGGCTAGGTGAAAGAGGGACGTGAGTGTGAACACGACCTCAAGGTAGAAGAAGAGGGTAATGGATACGAACTTTTCGAGAAAGTCCATGATGACCGTACTCTCGTTGAGAGCGCGGGGCGGACTGTAATTGTTGAGTCTTAACGCAGGGACCAAGCCCCTGGGAGAGAGATCGAGGAGTTCCTTTGGTTTCTTGTATGGATCGACTTCGTCTGTCAATGACGCGCGGTGTTCATGTTATAGCTTGGGACAACGTCACGATGGTTTGGACGTACAATACTATACAGACATATGAGTGAATTGGATCGTTTCAGAAACGAGCACATACTCTGTACGGGATCCCGAGATATTCCAACGCGACCCACGCACGTTGAACGAACGGACAGAAACAGCCCGCGAAGAGGATGATGTCCTCATCGGCGGCATGGCGTTGTACGGTTTGGAGGGCCTCGCCAGTGCAATGATCATGATAATGTTTTCCTGTGTCCGCCATGGTTTGACTTTGCAACAAGTCGAAGTTAGTTCCTGAAGTTGTCACTGCTATAGGGGCCGAGTACTCCACGCACGTCCGAGTCCATTATGTAAAACACCAATCCGGGGGAGATGAATTCACAAAAAACAAGTTTTCTGCAGGTTCTACGACTATATATACTACAGTACCTGGCACCAGATCTCGCCGACTTACGGGCATCAGGGGGCCCGTCAAGACCCGCTTGTCCGCTATGTATTGGCATGGACGCACGCAGTCATGCAATAAATTCTTGCCGGAAATCATCCTACTATGTAGTAGGCTCCTCCATGCAATGGTAACTTTGTTGTTGGTTCTCACTCTCGTTTGATAGATTTATTCGCTATGCAGTCTCGCCGCTTTAACGAGGCTTAAAAACGTGGTCTCAATGGCGTTCAAGCTGCCTAGATCACCAAGTTATGCCCGAAACGTTGATGAGTTTGCTGTTGGACTAAGACTGGGCTGCTTCAAAGTACATCAGTAAGTGAAATACATACATCAAATTCACGAAGCGGTAGCTTGACTCTGGTGCAGTTATCACCAATAAATTACAATGTTGTGCTGCTACTCGCCAGAACCAAGGATCGACACAAGTTCTTCCCAGTATTGATCGCATTCGGAACCTGGCTGGCCTTTGGTTTGCAAAAAGCACACCTGGGGAGGGGGGCAAATCAGCAAGATAAAACAGACACAGAGGAACCTCGAGGGTGCTCGCCTCTCGTAACTCTCGAAGTAGAACTCGTCCATGCTACAAGTACCCTTGAACGAGGGGTGCTCGAGCAGTCGTTTCAACCATGCGTTGAATTTCGCCCCTTCGGGCATCTTAATTCCACGATGGGGTTCGGGAAGGATGGTCGCCCTGAACATCCCTGATGATCCCCATCGCGAGCACCCAAGTTAAACATCGTCAGTCGTCAGTCGTCGATCGACAAACCCAGACATAATACAACATGGACAACCGTGACTCACAGGGTCCCACCATGACATCTGCCCATCCGAGTTCGCCACCCTCTTTCCACAACCCTGTCCCCCCGACTTCTTCGTCCGCACGTTCAAAGAGCTCCACGAGCGTGTCGATGGTCGCTTTGAACTCGTTTCCGGCGACGGCTTGCATGACAGGGCCTCGTGCCCGGAGGTAACGATAAAAGGCGGGTATGAGGGTACGGTTGATGTGGTCGGCTTGGAGGTGCACGAGCGCTCGAGCATCTAGAATGGTGAGCAGTTAGCGTGATGGGGACAAGAGCATGATAATTGTGTGATACGGACATGGATCAGAGGTAGGCGGAAAGAGAGTTCGTTTGGTCGACGTGGATGCGAGGCTACACGGAAGGAGAACGTGAGTGTGGAGGATGATCCGAAGTGCAGTAGCATAAAAAGGGAAAACACGCACTCCTCGAGAAAGTCCATGATGACGGTGCTCTCGTTGAGAGCACGGGGCGGATTGTAATTGTTGAGTTTTAGCGCGGGGACCAAACCCTTTGGAGAGAGTTCGAGAAGTTCCTTTGGTTTCTTGTATGGATCGACTTCGTCTGTCAGTGATGCACGGTGTTCACGTTATAGCTAGGGACAACGTCACGATGGTTTGGACATACAATACTACGCAGAGGCATGAGTGAATTGGATCGTTTTAGACACGACCACGTACTTTGTACGGAATCCCGAGATATTCCAGCGCGACCCATGGACGCTGAACGAACGGACAGAACCAGCCCGCGAAGAGGGTGATGTCCTCGTCGGCGACATGGCGTTGGGCTGTTTGGAGGGCCTCGCCAGTGCAATGATCACGATAGTGTTTTCCTGCGTTCGTCATGGTTTGACTTGCAAGTTGTCACTGGCCAGGATGGCAGGACTATTTAACCCAATGGCAAGACTAGTTAGCCCGAGTTTTTACGGTCACCACTTGTTTCAGGATGTCGTCATGGTCTGACATGCGAGTTGTTACTGCCAGGATGGCAGGACTGGTTAACCCGAGTTTTCACGGTCACTACACTTGTTTCAGGAATTGTTGTCGTCATGGGTTTGACTCGCAAGTTGTCACCAGTGGCCAGGATGGCAGGACTGGTTAACCCGAGTTTTCACGGTCACTACACTTGTTTCAGGGATTGTTGTCTGCACACCAAACTTGCATTTGAAAAAATCAAAAATAATACAGTCTCTGAAAAATCGTAGCTCAATATTGGCTCAATTGATGATCAACGCGTACGATACAACACATGGGCAACCGGTCCATATCCACAGACATAAAAAACCGGGCCATGGAGCTCTTGAATGACGGGCGGACGAAGATTGAGACTGCCGAGGTGCTTGGAGTTTCGGTGAGGAGTCTTCGACGACAATCTTGTGGTGAAGGGCGAGGTAAATCCTTGCAGCGTTCTTCGAGGACGCCCCAGGATACTTGACCCTACAGTTATGGAAGATCTGTGGGCCCTGGTCGGGGGGTCTCTCACCCTCTACCTCAGTGAAATCATTGACTATCTTGCTGTCATCCACGAAATCTACATCTCGATAACTGCGCTTCACGATAACCTCCAAGCCCTTGAGCTGACCTACAAAAAAATGCAGTGCATAGCTTCCCAGCAGGATCAAGAAGCTCGTCAAGCCTGGCGTGAAGATATTGCCGCTAATTTCAGTCGCAACCAGTCTGTATTCATTGACAAATCGGCCAAATGCTCTGTTGCAGATCTGGCCGTGCGCAGCGTGACAAACGTCCAATAGAAACAACTCCGCTTGAGCGGGGAGAACGATGGACCATCTTACCTGCTCTCACCATAGATGCTTTGCCTAAGAATCTCCTCGTCTGGGTTGCCAACACTGTCAGGAGCTTTGGGAAGCATTTTCGAGGGTTTTTTGCGGTGAGAATACGGCGAATACAATATCTTCCTGAATTTTCAAACGCCGGTTTGGTGGCGCGGACAACAATTCCCGAAACAAGTAATTTATATCCTACTCTCCACGCAACGGTAACTTTGTTGTTGGTTCTCACTCTCGTTTAATACATCTGCTATGCAGTCTCGCGAGGCTTAAAAACATGGTCTCAATGGCGCTCAAGCTGCCTGGTGAAAAAGTTTCGCGTACCGATTATGCCCAAAATCATCGATGAGTCTGGCCTTCACGGACGGTCAATGATGATCTCATCTTCAGCGCCGAGATTTCATCCCTTTTGCCCGCTCCAAATGCTCTCGTCGTGTGCTTCGGTTGAGGACATGTTGGCATACAACAACAATGTTTCTTGGATCGCGGGCGATCGCGAGATCAACCAATCA
>QFEM01002841.1:0-14427 GCA_003316205.1 Boletus bicolor
TTCGAAAAAACGAAGTATAACGAAGTGCCACTTCGAGTTCACTTCAGTTCAGTTCGCGGCAACACTATCGATAGGTCGATCGGTCGACCAATCGACCCCTGCGCATGACCAATCTGCCAACCCATTGGTATACTATGGTCACGTGTACATCTACATCTTAGAGATAGCAGTAGTCTTCCTTGTACCGTACGTCGTAGTCGCCCGTAGTACACAGCTTGGTCCAGTTCGCTTGTCCGCTCGTCTCGGTGTTTCCGCCGTTTGGCCGGCCGGTTTCCACATGCCCAAGGAAGCTATTAATCAACACCCATAGGTGCAACAACTTGTTTACATGTAGCCCATTTCACAGGGAAGTGTAGCCATGTGTCATATCTCATTATCCCAACAGTTGTTTTGTTTGATGTGGTCAGAATTCACGCCCTATTTTTGTTTGGCTCAAGTGCCGGTGGTGGCCCAAGTGCCAGCAGATGATTGTATATATCCCGCAAGATGAATACAGTGAAAATGCCATGAATGTGCAAGCTGAGCAGCGCGAGGTCGTCGGAGAGATAGAGTCATGCGACCCAGCTTCTCTCGCCATGTCTGCCATTGCCTGGCAGGCAGTCCGACCACGTCTGTAGGTGTCGACATGCTTAGACGGTAAATAGAGATGCTATGAGCCAACGGATAATTGAATATTCTAATGGACCTGCACAAAACTAATCTCTGGCAAATCCTCCCTACGCTTTTGACTCCGCTAAGGGCTCAATTTTGTCGCCCTGGTGACCACTTGGTCATTCCGTTCGCTAAACCAAAAGCTAGATGTACTTACAGCGGTGCTTTGGATCTTTTCGTCGCTCGCCGTATGAGTAACCTCGTCAACCCTGACCAGTGCGGACGGAGTTGGGTTTAGCCCCGATTCCAGTACTGGCGTAGCGTCCGCTAATGATGCCGCCTGGGATTGTGTTTTCTCCGCCTTCGCTACCACTTCTTCCTGTTCCTGGGCCTCTTTTGGAGAGTCTGCTTCCTGATAAAATAAAAAGCATACGGGACAAGTACAACATGATAACTCACAAAAGCCTTTTCCATCGATTCCTTGACCTCCTGTCCAGAAACCTCAGTGCCCTCATCATCGGTAATGGGGGCAACATCCTGGTGAGATTCAACATGTTGCTACAGAAACAGACGTCGCCACAAGCAAATTAGTAATTGAGCGAATGCCACGTACAGCATGCTTGTCCTCATCCTCATTCTACAAATTGACCATAGTCAGATTATCATGCAGATATTCAAGTCGAGTGGTCACGCACACGGTGACTTTTATGCCCGTGGTCCGTGTGTCCATGAGAGCCTTTGCGCGCCGACGGAGACACAAGGTACAGGAACTGTATGACAGGTGGGTCTGGAAAAAGAAGGCGTGCATCTAATGTACTTACCAGAGGACCGAACACCAGCGCGGACCCAATCTGCGGAGGTGGAATACGTTAAGAAATTTCATTCTGTGAATACAGGTGGCGAAACGCACTATCCATGGTGTGTCACTCGATGTGCTCCCGCCGTGACTGGCATGCGACTCAGAACTCATCATGCGCCGGGTGAGCGCGGCGCGGGATGAACAGGCAGCTGCATTTAAATTGGTCCTGGCAGGAAAACGCAAAGAGGACGAGAAGAGACGGTGGGCGGTTCTGGACATCTCAGAGGTGACGAAAAGATATGTAAATAAGAGAGCGGAAGTCTACAACAAATTTCGATGACGTTACCGTGGTGCGAACCCGGGCGGAGACGACCGGAATCAAGCCGTTTCAAGTTACTTCATACCAGTCCGTCGACACAAAACAATCTGTAGGCTACTGATTGTGAAACCTAGCTTGACATGTCCACGTCCGCCACTTGCCCCGCACTATGACACCCGTCCCGCCTGTCGACAGGCACATCATTAACTCTGCCAGTCAAACTAGTCCTGACGAAATTCAACGTGTGGATTGATGGCCTGGGTTCAACTAGAAAATCAGCGAGGATCGTCAGCGCTCTTGTCACTCTGATCAGTGCACGAACAGCAATGTTGCCTCACATATCACTTCCGAGTCATCATTTCGAATTCTCCTTCGCTATCGTCGGTAGGGTCAGGATTGCTGACAATCATGACCCGTCTTCTGGACGCGCGCTGCATACTCGCTTCCTCATGCTGATACAGTTGATACTGCACCCAGACTCGGGTCAGCCTGGTACGGTTCCTTAGACAACTGTTGCACTTACCTTAGGTGGTGTTTGCCAGTGACGTGTTATCTGTGCCCTTGGCAATTGCGTTTGCCCTCTCAGGTGTCTCCGGTTGATCCTGAACATATAGTCCATCTCCTGTAACTCTCTCTCTGCTCGTGTCGACCATGATCTCGGAAACTCTGCGTACTGGGCGTCGCTGTGATTACGCCTCTTCCCCGATTCTTTCCACGTCCTGCGTTGCGTTACAAATTCCATCGCTAGAGCAACGAACCTTCGAAATAGCTCCTGGATCAGGATATCACAAGTGAGCTACGGACCGTTGAAATTGCAGTACGTCGAATCCTCACCAGTATTGACATTTTTCGCTTCGTGGTTGCACTGACCACGAGGACACCCGTTGCTCCTGCAATGAAGGGTGACTTATGTATGCACAGCAGGTATATAGTTCCCGCCTATGAATGGCACAGCAAGCAGAACCGTACCCTCGTTGGCCAGTACTGAATTCCCGACGTACTTCTGCTCACCACGAATTAAATTTCATGACCTAATTTCCATGCGACGTAAGCTAACTCTGATGGTTAGTCCCAAGATAGGGCTGGGCTGTCAGGAAGGTGCATGTTAAAATATTTTGTTCAGACACGAGGAATTCGCGCATGGAGTGCTTTTTACATACATTTCTTCAGGAGTAGCAACTGGTGTCCTTCCGACTCTTCATCAACATCGGGCACATGTTCGTCCCTGATCATTCCAGACCCTCGATATCTAGCCCACTTTCTATAGTTCTCTATGGCCTCCACATGCGAGTATTTGGTCTACTTCGCAACCATTCCTTCACCTCTCCGGTCCATGCTGCTATACCAACCGGCATCATGCAATATCCGCCAACCTTCACCCAATTTCCGAGATATTGGATGAGTGAAACCTGCTCCTCGACGGCCACAGCGTCGAACGGGACACTGTTCAGGATGGCATTTGCACCACTCCTTCAACAGGCCCCGTCGATAGTTCGGCGACATCTGCCCTAAATAACTGCCCCTCGGGGACGAGCTCTTTTGCTCGGCTAACCTGCACAGCGCTGCCAACTACGTGGTTTCCTGCATGCGCCGGTTCCCGCGCTATAGGAACACCGCATCTCATGTCGAGCATGTGTGTACCCTTGACGGAAGACAGGATCTCCAATAGCTAATTTTGCGCACCGAATGTGATTGACCGGGGACCATCATCCTATCGATATGAGCACGGCAAGGTGTCGTAGTTGGTGCGAACAATGTCTTCCATCGCTGGCGAGGTGATGGGCGGTAATGAACGTAGTGCTGAAGCGTGAAGTTAGAGTTTCTGCACGAGGACGGAACGTCTTATCGCCGCAAAGTCATTGGGTACGTGCAGGTCTTTATTTTTAACGGCCTCATACCGAGTCGAACGCCGTTTGCGAGTAATAATCCGATCGGTGCCTTTGCAGCTCAGATATCTGGAAGGGAAGCACTGTAGTTACAACGTGTGTTCGGTGACCAGTGGTACAAGGACAGGGCAAGAAATAATCGTCCATTAGATGCTTCAATCAATCATTGAAGAGGTCAAAAGCAAACCGTTCATAGTATTCCGCGACGCAAACAACTCATAGGCCCGCCTAGCTCAATCGGCCAGAGCGTCAGACTTTTAAGGCGGGCGTGATCCCTGCAGTGATCTGAAGGCTGCGAGTTCGACCCTCGCGGTGGGCTATTGGTTTTCAAAAATTTCATGATTTTTTTTTTCACTTTCTTATTGCTTTCTTAGACCTTATCCTTGATCATCTGGCATGTAATCTATACACATAAGATACATTTTGACTGGGGTAATCTAAGTACGATTATCATGATCATGGAACAACATATAGACGAAGCAGAAACAAGAGAACCAATATACATGCACGGGGACACGCAACGACCACGTATTTGTGTCGTAAGAGAGATATGAGCATATAGTCATGGCTGAATCTGTATTTGGTCTTCCACATATATCATGGTTGTATCAGGGGGGATCTAGAGGTAATATCCCAAGAAACGATCAACTAAGTAATTGCACGGATAAATAAGCAGATGAATGGCCTGGTTGTAAAAGTCTCCTGAAACGTGGCTTCTAACGACGTCCTGCGTACTGCCTTGCCGATCACAGTCGTACGATTCATGTAGGTTTGTAGTAAATCGTGGTGAGATACTAAAACATTGATGAGTGACCATGCCGTTCGTAGACTCGTAGAAATACCTTCTGTCGATAACGCGTCGTATTCCCGACAGCGAGTACGCCATTGCGAATCGCACTTGTACTCAAGTGATGAAGTACGACATGGGACGGTACAGGTAACACGCTGGCGTCATCTGATAATCCCGGTCCGTCCAGTCCAAGACGAGTATGCGCTTGTGATGAACTTGTAAGGTGAGTTACATCGGTCCCGCTCGCAGTGGTGATTGGGATAGGAGGGTGTTCATCCTCCTCAGCCTTATCCTCCCTATAGATGTCCCGTGCAAGCGTGCTAGTCATTCCGAGCAGTGATCGTCCCTGCTTCCGTCTATGCTCGCGTTCCCGCTCCTTTTCCCGCTCCCTTTCCCGCTCCCGCTCGCGGCCCCTGGGCGGTGGGGGCTGTCCAACTTTAACGTTCAAAATGAGTTTATCCAAGTGCCTAGGAAGGACTGGAGCTGGAGGAATATTTGGCGCAGGGACTTGTTGGTGGATGTTGGCATAGGTCGACTGATCATATTCTGCGCCAGCTGTGTAAGTAAGGTAAGCTTCTTCCTCACGAGCAGCGGCGACAAGTTCGGCAGGGATTTCATCTGTCCACTTGGACGATGATCTCGTGGCATCTGAGGAGGAAGGTACGTCGATCGTAGAGCCTTGGGTGGAGGTCGTAGTTGACCAGAACGAATGGACTGGATGAGCGGGCTGCTTTGAAGGTGCGACAGGAATGGAGACGTGATGAGGTGGCGTCAAACCAGAAATTGGGACTGCAACGTAATTTGCCAAGCTCCCTTCGTCATCTACAGCTGTTGGAAGGTCGTCGGCTAAGCGCCATTGTTCATCGACAATGAAACGGATATGGTGTGTTCCAGGCATGAGCGGGACCCAAGTGGACCACGATGTATCCGCAGGGGGGTCACTATGATGCGTGTCAGACGGACGAGTAAATCGATCGAGACAGACGTACTCTGATTCCATTTGTTGACGACCCTTCCAATTGTCGTCGCCTGCACGGGCAAGGGCGACGGATTTCCCGCCCCCATGCCAAGTGATTTTGACGCTCACAAGCTCTTTTGACTCATCCGAAGGGCGATTGGAGACAGTCAGTCCAAGCTCAGCTAGACTGTTGGTAGTGGCAGCCGCAAGTTCTTCCTCAGCCTTGTGTAGTGCGAGGGGAATTGTCGAATGAACTGTCTCCTGAATGAACTCTTGTCGATCAGGTTGCGTGGATGCTTCAATCTGGCTCTCTGCATAAAGCTCTTGCATGCGGGGCTGCGTAGCAGCTTGGCCGCGTGAAGTGAATGAATGTGTAGAGTTATATTGGAGAGGGGCGCCTCGGAAATAAGGGCTACCGCGATTACGAGGATGATGTTGATGGTGAGGGACCGGGATATGAGTAGAAGGTGGCTGCTCGAGGAGCAAATCGGACGAGAAGTTGGACGTATCGGTCTCCCGCGCGAGATTCACTTTCACATTTGGTTGCCTTCCACGGGGAGAAGTGCCCGTATTTGAGGCATTGTTAATGGTGCCATTGTTAGAAACTGGAATTGGGATCGGGATTGGGGAAGTAGTTCTCGGTGGCCGACGGCATGATGATAAGGGAGATGAATTGGCGGAATTTTGGTGGGAGTGTGCAGGAGTCAGAGAGAGAAGCGCAAGGTCCGGCAGCTCAAGGGATTTTTTCTTCGTGCGCAGGGAACGGTGGGGCTGATTGGGGTTCGGAGAGGGAGAATGAGACTGGAGTTGTCTGCGAGTAGGTGAATCGATCTGCCCAATCGAAACTGGCGATGGTCGATTGTGGATTGTGTTCGAGGTTGTATTGCCCATCGTATAGATCGCGTCGCTCGTCCTCGAAGGTTCGTCTACGCCTCAGCTCTTCGTCGCCAACAGTGAGCTCGATGGACGTAAAAGAAGAATTTGATCCAATGAGGATCCATTAGCCTCCCTTGATACAATAACCTTGTTATCAGCAAATTATTATTATTTTATTATGTAAAGTAAAGTAAAGATATATTATATATTATTTCCGCGATCCGATACTTACCACTTCCCGAATATTGTATATTTCTTTGTGCTAACATGGTTTGACTTGTGTTTTGAAGTCCTTCAAGTCTGAAAAGCGGAAGAAATGAATGGCAGTTCACCAACCCTTGCGTGGCTAAGCGAGACCTCTCATTGGCTGATGGGCTACAAGCAAAAGTCCAATCCTTTTTTGTCGACCACTGACAGCTTACGTAGCCCGAGATAGGAGGGCCAAATACACATCATCACCGTTCCTGTTTCAAAATTTCAATGTTCGGGGTCATTTCGTTGAGTAGCTCAACACCGTTATCATGGCTGACAGTACAACAAAGATCGTCAGCAGTGATACACCTGAAGTCATTCTACAGACGTCAAACTCTGCCGATGGTGTCGAACCGAACTCTGGGCTCCTGATCCCCGAGTCCAGAGACGGTTTTTACGGCTACAACGACGAAAAGAGTCTTCAGCAAGTATGTTATCATTAGTAATGTCCAACCAGAGCTAGAGAATACATCCAGATCGAAGAGAAGATATTGGCTCACCGCCACACATCTGACGCCTCTACCACCGTCCCCGATTGCCCCTCATCAACTGCAGGGACCTTCGGGATCTCTGCAATCCGAGAGGTCTTACACACCAATGAACAACAAAGCTGTGCATCACCTTCCATCGAAGACGAAGACAAAGCACCCACCGAGCTGCAGGCACAACGTGGGGGTTTCTGCATAGATCCGAAATATGAGACAACTAAGGCGCAATATTTCAGTGCAACCCTCCATCACCCCTGAGATGGCACGTACCTTTAAGTTGTTTCAACACTGCCTCGAGCTACGCGACAAATATATAACCAAGTCACTCCAGCGACTTGGCGATAACCCTAGGGACCATGACGGTCACTTCAATGGAATAGTTGAGGGATTTGCAGGGGTAGATGGCGTACAGCCTAACGTCGACTTCGCCAAAGCCAGGGTCGCTGGGAGCCCATACAAGGCATGGAAAATATACCCTAAGCCTCCACCTCCACATTGGCATTTCATTGCAAAACACGACGTTCCAGCCGCCGACGGTCATCTCACTGCAGAAACCGAGGAATTTGATTTTTCAAATTGCCAGATTCCCCAATCGCACCCATGGGCATTCAGGATTGATGACAAGGGCGTGTACCAGGTGTATTCTACCGCGGCGGGTACGCATGGGGATTCTTGCGTACTGATGCAGTTGACAATTTATCACGGCCTTCAGACGAGTCACCATTGTTTGATATTCCGTCCATCAGGGAATATTTCGTCGATCTCGACCATGTTCTCGAGGTCATATCGGATGGTCCGGCCAAAAGCATCGCATACCGAAGACTCAAATATTTAGCAAGTAAATTCGAAATGTACAGCTTACTCAACGAATCCCAAGAGCTAGCAGCCATGAAAGTAAGTAATGCTATATAGAAGTAGTCCCATACTTAGTTCCCCGTTTCAGAGCGTCCCTCACAGGTTAGAATAAGTTGTAAACTTATCCAATATTATTGACAGCAGGTGCCTCCAGGGATTTCTACAACGTACGTAAAGTGGATACCCACGTACACCTGGCTAGTTGCATGAACCAGAAACATTTGTTACGATTCATCAAGGCAAAGATGAAGCGTAGTCCCCATGTATGTCTCGTTTCAGCCTGCTGGACTGTGTAGCTGAAATCGCTTCCTTCAGGATATTGTCATATTTCGTGATGGGGCCGAGTTGACGCTTGAGCAAGTTTTCCAGTCCCTTAAATTGAGTGCCTACGATCTTTCCATTGACACGCTCGATATGCACGCCCACCAAGATTCATTCCACCGGTTTGATAAATTCAACCTTAAATACAACCCCATCGGAGAATCTAGGCTTCGGGAGATATTTCTGAAGATCGATAATCGTATTGATGGACGCTATTTTGCCGAACTGACTCAAGGTGGCATCCCCTCCTGGAACGATGGGGCCTTCGGATTACTGATCACTTTTCAGAGGTGATGACCGATTTAGAACAAAGCAAGTACCAGGTAAGCACGCTAGCAGCATCATACTCTCCGATTAACCTCACGCTTGATCAGTATTGCGAATGGCGAGTTAGCGTATACGGGAGATCGGTAGACGAATGGGACAAGCTAGCTAAATGGGTGATCAACAACAAGTTGTTCTCACACAACGTTCGCTGGCTCATCCAAGTCCCGCGGTTGTACAACGTTTATAAAGAAAATGGTGTGGTTAGGACTTTCGAGGATATTGTGATCAGTAGGTTGCCGGTCCCACGATTTCATGCCCCAAGGTTTGAACTTTGTTCAGGTGTATTCCGCCCGTTATTTGAGGTCACTAAAGATCCAGCATCACACCCAGAACTCCACGTTTTCCTGCAGCGCGTCGTCGGCTTTGATAGCGTGGATGACGAATCAAAGGCGGAACGCCGAATCCATCGCAAATTCCCGTATCCTCGTCTCTGGGACACGACACAGAACCCGCCCTTCTCGTACTGGTAAGTACGTCCACTCGCTCCCTTCCTGTTCGTCCGGAACCACTTTTTGTGTTAGGATTTATTACGTGTATGCCAACATGGCGAGCCTCAACCACTGGCGGCAAGTACGAGGCTTCAGTTCGTTAGCTTGCTGGCTATGATCTTACTTTCACTTACTTCTCACGGCAGACACGTTCGTCCTCCGACCCCATGCTGGAGAAGCAGGCGACACGGATCATCTCACCGCTGCTTTCCTCACTTCTCACTCAATTTCTCACGGTATACTTCTTCGCAAGGTTCCGGCATTGCAATATCTTTTCTATTTGAGGCAGATTGGTCTCGCGATGAGTCCTTTGAGCAACAACGCATTATTTCTCACATATGAACGAAACCCGCTCCCAGATTTTTTCAAGACCGGGTTGAATGTAAGCTTGAGCACCGATGACCCTCTCCAATTTCATTTTACCAAGGTATGCAACCGTTACTGTCCCGTCGACTTAAAACCGATGCATGTTACTATGACCATAGGAGCCTCTGCTAGAAGAATATAGTGTAGCTGCCCATGTGAGATTTGCACAGCCTCTAACAAGGGAGATCTCACGTCATGTTACGGTGTATAGATATACAAGCTCCCCCAAAGCTCACTTGCCGAATTGGCCCGTAACTCCGTTGTACAGAGTGGCTTCGAGATGGAAGTCAAGCGTCACTGGCTAGGTCAAGAATGGTACCTTGCTGGAGCTGCTGGAAATGACATCCACAAGGTGAGACAACGATGAAAACGTGTCGGTGATACTTCCGCTGACTGAACATGATATTCCGGCATTTACGTAGACAAACGTGCCAGACATCCGACTTGCATATCGCCACCAAACTCTGGTTGAAGAATTAGAGATGCTCAACCTTGTTAGACAATAAACGGTCCAAGTGCGACAGCCGCCATCTCTCATTTGTATTTCCTTGAATTTACACTGTCGTACAAATTTAGCTGACTGTCAGAGCTGCTATCAGAGTTATCCCAGTTTGAAAGAGCGGATCATGCCAATCTGTAGTCTCGAGCCGTTATAAGAAATTCGGGTGAATACGGCAGACGTTCTGCAGCGCGGAAAATCCCGACACTAGTAAGCATGCCAATCAGCATTGCAAAAAAAGACTGGCAGGGTGCCTTGTTAGCCTCATCGCACACCGTCTTGCAGATCCGAGTGTGATACCCGGGTCCCCGGAGTGGGTGACTTTCCCGACAGATACCCTTATCGACAGCTTTCCTCGTATAGAGTCTCTGGCTAGTCACCAGACTATAAATAGCTTATGACCCAACGGCCGATAAGATGGTAGTAAGAGTTGCCCTTCATGGGCCCATGGTCTCAAACTTAATTCCTGGATTAACGACCTATGGCGAGTTGCCCACTACGCACAATTACCTACTTACAGTCAACACATCGACTGCCCGTTCAGCTGTGGCCGCTAATGATCGGCTAAGTTTCAGATTGGTTGATATCCTTCTAGGCATGCTACAAAAGGCCTTCTTGGTTCCCATTAGATTTGTAACCATTATTCCCAGACAAAGTTCTCCTGCCAAGAATACCTCGTTGAAGAACCGTTTGGCCCACCCAGGCTGTTACACAGTGATTCTTAACTCCACAGGGCACCATGTCGGACGCGACCCCGAGTGGCGTGTCTGAAGATTCTTTTCGGCCACCTCGTACCATCGTCCTTTGCTTCGATGGTACTAATAAACAGTACGGCTCTACGGTATGTCCTTCTATGAAGATGGTTATACGGGATTATCGGGATAGCTCAATGAGGATAGAATACCAATGTGGTTAAATTCTTTGGCCTACTCTGCAAAGACAGCCCAGAACAGCAAGTGGCTTATTATCAAGTACGTTTACTAACTCTGCCGTCCGGCTTTCGAGGTTCGACTCTAGTGACATCTAGGCAGGGATCGGCACATATTTTGCACCCGGTGTTGTTTCCCCGTCGTGGACATGGTTGGAATCGCTTTTAGATGAAGCATTCGCGTGGTACGTGCGCCTGTGATCCGTAAGAATCTGAGATAGATGATATGCAGGTATCTGGACGCACATGTAATGGGTGGCTACAAGTACCTCATGAGTAACTATCGTCCCGGAGACAAAGTCTGCTTATTCGGTATGTAATGCACTGCCTTCATTAAGCTCACTGCTAATCAGAGATAAGGCTTCTCTCGTGGAGCATACACTGCTCGTGCGTTGGCTGGAATGCTACACAAGGTAATTCGTACAACCAGAAATGCCGTCCGCACAGTTTCATCGGTGTCGTGAAGGTTGGACTATTACCAAGGGATAACCTCCAACAAGTCGACTTTGCATACAAGGCATACACGCGGACTGACAAGGAGGGAATCAAGCTCGCTGCTGGATTCAAGCAAACCTTCTCACGGGATGTTAAGGTAGAATTTGTAGGTGTATGGTAGGCGTCGTCAAAAGGATCGCATGCAAATCTTTGTTGCTTACCTGCCGACAGGGATACCGTACAGAGTACTGGGATGCTTGTCAACCGTATGCTACCCTTTACGGATTCCAACACTGCCATCAAGGTATTCCGGCACGCGCTTTCTCTTGACGAAGTACGGTCCATTCGGTATCGTAAGTGGGTCCTTGCTGACCTTTCTCACCTAGCATCGTTCCAGATTCAGGCCAAATCTGTACCATTGGCCCACACAGGTTGATAAGCACGATGAACTGGCCGACTTGGAAAATGCAGCAGCTCGGAAATTTCATGTCGTCAAGTCAGCCTTCAAACGACCTTTCAAGAAAAATAACCCAAGAGTTCAAATAGTGAATTGTGGACCTGTCTTCGATGGTGCTCAACCCAAGGGGCGCGGTGATGAAGTAGCCTCGGATAGAACGCAGCCCGAGGCGGAGTTTGTCGTCGAAGAACCATTCTCGTGCACGGATGTGCTAGAGGTGTGGTTCTCGGGTTGTCATACTGGTCAGTTCAAGATCCACAAGCTCGCGTCCATGAATTCCTTAGGGTCCTTTCAGACATCGGTGGAGGAAACGTTAAGGATGATGTCAAGGTGTCTCTTGCGCAGATCACGCTGCATTGGATGGTGGAACAGGTCATGCAATCTCAATGTGGAATTCTCTTCGACAGCAACGAACTCGCATGCATCGGCTTTATAGGTCCGCCACTTTCCCCTCAGCCGCCAGTCACCTGTGGGAAATTATTTCCAAATTCCAATATCAATGGCCGTCTTCTCGTTTCCTCTGAAATCGAAACCTCACTGGATGCCATAGGTCTCGGTAGGCCCTCTGTACGAGAATTTACGAACGAACCCGAACAGCCTGCTACGGATCCGGAGACCTACCCTGAGCGTTCAGATGCTATAGCACCGTTATTCGATGAGTTGGAGATAAACAAATTATGGTGGCTACTAGAGATCGTACCTTCCTCGAATGCTTGGCAGGACGCTAATGGAGTATGGCACAATAAATGGAGGTGAGCGCTCGAATACTGCTCCATTTAACTTGCTTGACGAGCTGGAATTGGGTCCCAGCATTAACTTGGGTAGAGGCCGCTTTATACCTTTCCAGAAACCGAAATTTCACCATACCGTGAAGGAGAGAATGGACTACGAACCTCTCAAGTACAGACCACGAGCGATTTACCATAGTCGTGAAGTCTACGTTTGATCACTGCGTCTAGACAAACCTCGAAGTCGGGATTTTGATTCTTCCGGAGAGCAGCTGTGTTATCTACATCTAACAATTATGATTCAGGACTATTTATGAACTTGGGGTCTATTAATGTTCGTTCGAACGGATACGATTGCTATTCAAAATATTACCTAGTGTGTGGATAGTCTTTCTTAGTTTCTAGCCTTTCCAACGACACTGTTTTTCCACCTTGACATGAACGACAGCAAGAGCATAGCCCTACAATACTACTACTACAGTATGCCGTACCAACTTGATTTCCCTGGGTTGTCACACACTCCAATTGAAACCGAACAGCGGAGATCACCGTAAAGTATAAAAGCTAGGCTGTGTATGTACTTGCACGCCTGGCGGACCTCGACTTGGGAAGTGGATGCTGCCATATCCACGTAATATCATTCACAGAGGATGAGAATTCAGTGGTCCAGTCGTTAAGTTCGAAGACCAAGCTGACCGAAAACTAGCTGAAAGGCCTCGTCACCGATGGCTGAAAATGGTTTTGTTCTCATTGATGACCGCGATTCATGAATCGCGTATAATACGCCGCCTAACGGAATACTGGCCTCTACCCCGGGCCTGGGGACACAGCGACTTACTACTTCAATGGTAGGATAGCTCGTGCCTGGAAAGGGAAAGGGCTAATTTTCTCTGCGTCTGTTTTCCAGCTTCGAGCATAGGGTGTCTTTGGAACTTATAGTCCTGTGGGGAAATCGGGACCACCTATCGCCATCTACCAGGTTGACAATGCTCTTGCTACTACAGTTACCGCTCCCATCACTCAGGCGACATTTTATCGTCAAAATTTTTGGACATCGGATCCACAGTTACCATCGCTAGCACCCGGGAAATTTCACAAGCTGGTCGTAACTGCAACGACACCGAACAACACGCTTTGGATTGACTACTTGGTTTATCCACCGAGTAAGTGAACAGCGTTTGTGTTTAGTAGGTCTCGGTCCTTACCCCTATGGAAGATTCTGCCGCTACTTCTAGCACTAGCACTTCCTCATCTATATTCTCCACAAGTCCCACTCCCACGACCTCGACCCTCACTTCGACAACCAATGTCGGGAGCCAGACGGCATCTCCGGCTGGAACGTCAAATGCGAACACTAATGTCGGTGCTATCGCTGCGGGCATCGTCGTTGGGTCAGTCGCGTTCATCCTGGCTACTGCCGCATTCATTGTTTACATGCGGCGTCGGCGGCCATGTCCTACTGCAAGGGAATACTTGATGCCAAATACGCTTCCTAGTCTCTAAATTATTCTTCAAATACTCAAGCGATTATTCAAGGCGAAATCAATGCTTCCTCGGTCATGTCCCAAAACCATCCCACCTTTTTAACCCCCACCGCAACGCTGCTGTCCCTACGGTCTGAAGATTCCCCTTCTTATTCGAGCATTCCGCAACAGGAAAGTTCTCGAGACGAGTTTCCCAGACCACTGCCACATGTCCCGACGAGGACGTTTGACGGAGGCGTCAGGCTCATGGGAGGACCTCTGGAGATACCCCCTGAATAGTGTTGCCGCGAACTGAACTGAAGTGAACTCGAAGTGGCACTTCGTTATACTTCGTTTTTTCGAAGTGAGACGAAGTGGACTTCGAAGTGAGTTCGAAGTGGGCAAGAACTGAGCCGGCATTTCCCAGCCAATAGTATTAAGAATAGATAGCTAAGTCTACTGATTATCATTACAGTTGTAAATTAAATCATTTAGTTCTTCGAAGTTACCTGTAGCAATCAATTCACGTGAAGTGTAGTCTGTCAACTCAGTGATACTATAGTCAAGTGGGTTTGCAATGAGATCTGAGGTGAAAGAAAGA
>QFEM01002845.1:0-15075 GCA_003316205.1 Boletus bicolor
CCATCAACGTCATCTTCGAGTTCCGCCGGTCGGATGGACTCATCTTGCCCACGGTCCTTGGCCTCCAGCTGGTCAAATCGCCACAAAAATTCAGCCAGGATTTCAGGGCTCGTGCGGTAGTTGAACGCAGCAGTCACGACAGTACCAGCAGGGTCCCATCGCAAAAACCGCGCACGATCACCTTCAACGACGATAGAGAACGAGAAATGACGGAATTGCAGGCTGTGCTGAGCACCAGCATAGTGTGCTAGCTGTCCACGGGCATCGATTCCGTCCACAGTGGCTGGCGTGAATGATCCTTGCTCGATCGCTAAACGACGTGAGTCATCCGTAGTATCCTCGGGATCCCGGAAGGCAACTCCACTAGAATTCGTTTTGAACTCCATCCAGAGTTCGATTCGCGAGAAATCGGTCTTATTTGCGGGTACCACGCCCTCGACACGATTATACAGCGAGATGTCAGGCTTGAGCTTCAGTTTGTTCGCCGTGTCTTCCTTGGTGCTTGTGTTCACAGCTTGCAGGTGAGGGATCCACTCTGCGATTGCAGTTATCTGCAAGCGTGGTCGTCACAAATGGTGTTGTTGAGAAGAAGAGGAGTGCTCACGAATGGGTCATAGCGGGAACTTTCCACTCCGCTACTGGGGACGGCACCGAATGGATGTTCGGCAAGAGTTGGTAGGGGAGCGGAGTTCTCGTTGGTCCTGAGGTATGTATGAAGGAAATCGTCGACGGGCATCGCACCCAACCAACGACCTTCCATCTCCGATGCGAGCTGCTTTCGAACTTTCTCGTAATTCGCTGCAGTTGAAGCGAAAGCCAGGTCCGGCCCGTACTTCTTTTTGGCAGGAGTGGATTCGAATTGACGCTCGGTGGCGGGGCGTCCCTTCGCAGTCGCAGCGGGTTCAGCTCGAGGGGTGTTCTCGTCCTGGGGAGTGTCAGACATATTAAAGATAGTACACGTGAATATATGAGATTGAACGAACACGATGAGGACGAAGGTGGCCTGGTATTTATACTCAACGATTGTGGAATAAGCTGTGGATACAGTGACGCATCAGTCGCGTGATAACAGCTATTGTTGTACGAACCTGGGTACGTCCCCTTCTTTCTTCTTTAGTTGGATGGACGGGCACGACGTATACTAGTCACTGATCGCTTTGACCACCGCGTTTATGTAAGTAAAAGGATGTCGCGTCTCGGTCAGGTGACACAGCAAATACTGCACTTGCCTTTTTTGAGTTTGGGATGATAGTTCCGATCGACAGTGTTTACGTAGCGTCCACGGTTGTGAGTGTTTTGTGGAAATGTTGAGATAGCTCGATGGTCGAACCCGATACACTTACATCATCCATAATACGATCTCTTACGAGGTGGCGGTCGGCAACCCACGAAAACAGTCGTATTACCAGGCTTACAGTCGAGAGCTTGGTGTCGAGACTCGAGACACTAGTCCTGGCGCGCGACGGTACCCACAGGAGTCACATCTGGCAGTTGCTCAACGGCGCCAACATTATACAGCAAGTTTGTTAAAAACATAGGTATGTACTTCTCGCCTTTATCCCATGAACAGTCCCAACTTCGCGATCGGGATTTTCGCTCTTGGAGTACTCGACGTAGATCCAGGTTTCTGCCTTGACCACACCGAAACCCTCGACGACTTCATCTACAAGACGAGCTAATCACCAGATGACGACTCATTGATTACTTTAGGACGGTGTAAGGGATCCTATTATGGACCATAGAAGTATGAGCATCGATCCACCTGAATATCTCTACAAGACATTTACGATCACGGTCGCTCCGTAAATACTGTCGATACAGAACCAGTAGCAAGCGGAAGCGTCTCCTCACCCTGGCACTAAATCCACCAACTCTCTCTCGTGCTTTCCAACGAATACAACACCACCCAAGGCGAATTCGCTATCGCTCCTTCCATACGCACCCCGTTTGGGCGAAGAAATAACAGAACCCGATCGTGGAGGTCTAGATTCAGCTCTGTGCATGCCGAGGAAGGTTTCTGGGCTCCCCGAAGACAGCGCGATCGGCGGGCACGAATCTCGGGGTACGACCATAGTGCTCACTACTGAACATGGGTCCATCCGTGCCCAAGTAGTGTGTCCTTCATCTTATTTGGTTTTTATTGTTCAATTCCTGATGTACGGTTACTGGGAAAATTCTCGATGGTGTGGCGCCGTTGTCACTCACAGCGTGTTCCTGGCACGGGGCGATCCGACTCACCATACCGCGTTCCTTCCGGCTATTATCCCTCTCCACATGCCACGGAAGTATCTTTCTCAGCGACAGTCTCGTTCAGGACGGACACGGTTCAGCTGGCAACTGGGCACCACACGGCGATACTTTGTGGGTGATTTCGTGTTGCAAGGGGGACGAATGACTAGGGGATCAGGCTGAGATCGACGCGCTGCATGGGTTGAAACGTATCAAGTACGTCGATGAGAGAATAGAAGGGTAGGGGAAGAAAGGTTTGTTCAGTCACTGTGGTAGCACCTTCCCAATCAGCGGTTCCGACGGTGAGCGTCAGCCTCGCATCCAAAACTAGTGCGCGATCACTTGACACTTGTGTGCTCGCTGAGACCGACTATGACGCCGAAATGACAATAAATTTCACCATGCTGACGATGAGGAATGTGACTCAGATCCGAATTGAGACAGAGCATATGTCATCACAGTACACGGAGCCCAGCCAATCTACACACTGTGGATACATTCAGGACAGAATCAACTACCTGACCCAGACGCGGCCGGTGTACAACGACGACGCTTTCCACTAGGTTCTGGTGTCGGACTCGCCGCGCGCTTCGAACTCCTTCGCAAGCCTTTCGACCGTTCCCACTGGCTGTACGTGTTCTGTAACTGGGTAGTCTTCCGAACGTCCTGGCCGTCCGTTGTAAAGGAGGAACCAATCGGGAGATTCGGAACAGCCTCGTCGTCAGTAGGCCAAGGCCCCTTCGCTAACGTGTCCTCGATGGTAGTGATGAACCACAGAGAAGACTCCAAGTGTTGCATGCCCTGGTCATATATGTGGACGATATGGTTCGAATAGACTCGCTTATTGTGAGGGTTCGTTCGTTTCAACTCTTCGTAATCTTCGCGAAGTGTCTCATCCGGAGGGTCGGAAGTATAAAGTGACTTGAAGGGCGAACTCAATGTCCGGAGGAGGCCACGAAGTGGTGTGATTTTGTTGGGGTGGAATCTTCGCGACGGATATGTTCCTGCACCCAGGGTGTCGGATTTCCGGAGCCCGCCACGGTCCAGGCTTCCTCTACGCACAGAATATTCATCAAACACGGTCATGTCATCGCTGCGATCCTCAGCCTGATAAGAATCAACGGCAGGAAGGTAACGCAAAGTAGTCCATCCGAGGACATGGAGGAACGACTCGAGATCGTCTGTGAACGTGTGCATCTTGCCAGGTTGCCGAAGTAAATTTGCAGACATGAATTGCCATGTTCCCTAATCCGTTTGCGGTCAGCACGCTCACGACTGCACAGTGGAGGACCATTGCGGACAGCTCACCGTGCGATCAGGTCGCCTGCTACCATCCTCTTCCGTCATCTTCGCTAACTCCCAATCAATCAACAAACCCTTGCCACCCTCTGTCAATAGAATGTTTCCAACACTTATATCACGATGCAAGATCTTCGCTACATCGAATGCATGCCAGTGGGCTTCGTGTTCGTTTGTGAGCGGTGATCGGCTGTACATAACTTGGCATAAACACACCTTTCATCGCGTCCAGAACCCCTGTCACAAGTTCCTTCGTGCATCCGAACGTGGTCAGCGCACGTCCAACGATCCCAAGAACGAGTCGATAGTGCTGATACGGGGATATCCTCGGCCTAACACACAACCACGGCGCATCAACCATGTCTTGTGTCTTCGTCTTGCCGTTCTGCACGTCCCCACCAGCAACCAGCCTAGGGATGTTGGGTGTCTTGGCTCTATGAAGCTTGGCATAGATCTTGTGTTCGGGTAAGACTTCGATGTCCGGCAGGTCAGAAAGAAATCGCCATGTGTCTTTCATGAAGACAATGCGTTCTCTAGACCATGGGGAGTCGTCCTCTTCTTCCGAGTTTTCTTCACAAGGTTGAAGATCGGCGTCGGGCACAGGCTCGCTCTCCGTGCATGAATTCGTACCGCACTTAACACCCGCCTTCGGAATCCAAACCACGGGTAGGCTGCGAGTGCATCGGCTGACGAGCGACCGATTTTGGTATGGCGGTCGGGGTCCGTAGGCGTGACCCATCCCATCCAGGCCAGGCAAATCGTACTCGAACAGCGGAATTTTGTTGTCCTTGATTTCCAGTTTCTCCCTCACGCGCCCATCAACGTCATCTTCGAGTTCCGCCGGTCGGATGGATTCATCGTGCCCACGGTCCTTGGCCTCCAGTTGATCAAATCGCCACAAAAATTCAGCCAGGATTTCAGGGCTCGTGCGGTAGTTGAACGCAGCAGTCACGACAGTACCAGCAGGGTCCCATCGCAAAAACCGCGCACGATCACCTTCAACGACGACAGAGAACGAGAAATGACGGAATTGCAGGCTGTGCTGAGCACCCGCATAGTGTGCTAGCTGTCCACGGGCATTGATTCCGTCCACAGTGGCTGGCGTGAATGACCCTTGCTCGATCGCTAAACGACGTGAGTCATCCGTAGTATCGTCGGGATCCCGGAAGGCAACTCCACTAGAATTTGTTTTGAACTCCATCCAGAGTTCGATTCGCGAAAAATCGGTCTTATTTGCGGGTGCCACGCCCTCGACACGATTGTACAACGAGATGTCAGGCTTGAGCTTCAGTTTGTTCGCCGTGTCTTCCTTGGTGCTCGTGTTCACAGCTTGTAGGTGAGGGATCCATCCTGCGATCGCAGTTATCTGCAAGTGTGGTCATTGTCACAAACGGTGTTGTTGAGAGGGAGAGGAGTGCTCACGAATGGGTCATAGCGGGAACTTTCCACTCCGCCACTGGGGACGGCACTGAATGGACCCTCGGCAAGAGTCGGTAGGGGAGCGGAGTTTCCAGCGGTCCTGAGGTATGTATGAAGGAAATCGTCGACGGGCATCGCACCCAACCAACGACCTTCCATCTCCGATGCGAGTTGCTTTCGAACTTTCTCGTAATTTGCTGCAGTTGAAGCGAAAGCCAGGTCCGGCCCGTACTTATTTTTAGCAGGAGTGGATTCGAATTGACGCTCGGTGGCGGGCCGTCCCTTCGCAGTCGCAGCGGGTTCAGCTCGAGCGGTGTTCTCGTCCTGGGGAGTATCAGACATATTAAAGATAGTACACGTGAATATATGAGATTGAACGAACACGATGAGGACGAAGGTGGCCTGGTATTTATACTCAACGATTGTGAAATAAGCTGTGGATGTGACACGTCAGTCGCGTGATAACGGCCATTGTTGTACGAACCTGGGTACGTCCCTTTCTTTTTTTTCTTTAGTTGGATGGACGGGCACGACGTGGTTGTGGATACTATGATCGCTTTGACCACCGTCGCGTTTATGTGAGTGTAAAAGGATGTCGCGTCTCGGTCAGGTGACACAGCAAACACTGCACTTGCCTTTTTTGAGTTTGGGATAATAGATCCGATCGCCATCGGTCGAAACCGATACATTTACATGATCCACTTTGGATCATAGAAGTTAGTCTGGTGACATGGAGGTGTGCCAGTCTCGATCATCGAGCAGGATTTGTTCAATCTGTTGTTTGAAAGGGGATGCCGTTGGGTAAGAGGTGGGGGCCTCCGGGTGCAGTTTATAAGGGACACATCGAGCATGTTGTGTCGATTTTATTATTGCAGGACGGACTGACGGCAATCAGATTTGAGGAAAGAATTGTGCAATTCATCCTCACTGTGTAGGCACCTTCCCAACCGTTGGTTCCGATGTGAACAAGGCCATCCAAAGTTAGTACACTACCACCTGACCTTGTGTACTCGCTGAGACGGATGCCTGTCCGTTAAAAATAAGCCACAAAAGCATCATCTAATGAATTGTCTATTTGGACATGAAGAAAACATATGTTCGATGGGGGGATGCCTACGGTATATGCATTAGTACCATGAATGTTCCACAAATACGACACGGCGTTACGTCGTCAGTCGTCTCCGTTCGTCTATTTTCATACCCTAGCTCTGTTCGCTTCGAGAAACGAACTCATATATACTGATCTTGCATGTATGCCATCGCCCACCTCTCTCTCTCTCGTCTAAAGCATAACCACACGCACCAGTAACTCACACTTGCGGCGAGGACGCGAAGTGTGACGAAAGTTGTCATCCAGATATCGCTTTCTCACTACTTAGCTTTCTTGGCGGGAATAAAGTACCACCAGAGCGTGATCACGAAACGGAGACCCGTTCCGATTCCGAGCGTTCCTGCAGATCCGATCTTTTGCAGCAACGCACGGCTGATGAATCCGCCCAAGAAGAGGAATAGAATGGCCATGACTTTGTGATCGCGTGAGGTGACGAGACGACGGATGTTGAATAGCTGAGGTTCGGTCATGAGTTCGCACCAGGTCGTCGTGAGGACCACTGCACAAAGGAATGGTCGGGTCAGTTGTGCAGAGGGGACACGAACGTGAATAGACCACACACCAGTTGTTGTGAATTGGGTATTGAGACGTTTGCCCATGATACCTTGTAAACCCATGCTGGCGCTGATGCACCCGACGGTGACAAACGTGAGGGTGTTGGTCCAAGCTGGGTCACCACGCAAATCTGCTACGCTGCCTGAGTGGCTCTTCCAGAGGGTGATCGCGCCGATCATGGTGAAGATGGCTTGGATGAATGTGCCGGCTGACATCCACATGCGAGTCTTGCACCCAATCTTATCCCCGATACGCCCGATGAATGCGCCAAAGATGAAACAGAGCACAGAACAGAGCGCTTGCTGGTCGGCGATGTGGAAGGAGTAGTCATGTTGGCCGTTGAACAGCCGTGCTAAGGCCAATGCAAGCTACGGGAGTGCTCAGCAGATCAAACGGGGGACACCGACGACGACAGACGTACTTGTACAGAGTTGCCTGTCTGGAAGGCACACCAAACGAATATTGCGGAAAAGCTCACTGCATCACTGAGTCATCCGATAAGCGAAAAGCGGGATCGGAGGAAAAGCGGAGGAGACTTACATGAAGCCAGTCATGAAACAGTATGCCGACAACGGCGCCGCCGCCTGCGCCGTATCAATTTCCTCCATCAAAAAGCTTCTAATACTCCTCATCTTGGATGAATCATGCGACTCGATATCGCGGCAGTCTTTGGAAGGGGCAGGATCGTTCTTATGTGCGACCGGGACGGACGGTGGCGTTGCCTTTTCGTCTGAAGCAGCGGTGGCGGTGACTGGCATGACCACTTGGCTATTTGTGGTTGTGGGAGCGTCCGAGGAGCCACTGGGAACGTCGCAAGGCTCTTCGTCGTTGCCCTCTTTCTCTTGTACCGGGTCGAGGGTCGCAGTGCTGAACGGCCGTGCACCCTTGGAAGGAATAAGCGGAGCGCCTTGCGCTTTTAAAGACGCACTCCGGCTGTGGAAACCAGCGACCAGGCTTTTCTTCCACATGGCTTGTCAATCAAAGGAAAAAAAGGACCACTCGGGTTCGCTCGACGGGCGAGGGTTGACAACCGTGTCTACCTCGTCCTCAAATACTCGAAGTTTAGACGGAGCTCCTCTTTATCGCCGCTTAATGTGAAGGACTGAGACCATTTATGTATCACGACCCTGCACTTACGGGATGTTCATCTCGGGTCGCTATGCCCGATAGGCTTGTCGAGCCTTGGCGATAATCCATTCACGGCATTTTTTGTAAGACAGCCCGGGGAGTTCAAGTCGGTCGACGTTTGCAAATGCACATCTCTCTCAAGGCCGCTCAAACGACGCAGAATTCCATCTCATTGGAATTTTGAAAGGACCATCATGTTTTTAATGATCATCAGAGACACGCCAAGCCCGGGTATGATAATTACAAGGGATTCACGGAGGTCATTGAGCGTCTCAAAGCGGTTGTTTGGTCTAAAGGTTGTTGCCAAATAACCGCCTGTGACAGACCCTGCACCTTGGTCACCAGCATCCATGACAACATTACACAACCAACACACACCAACGCCCAATGTGTGGTCCTCCAATTACAGAGTACGTCCTGCATACCTGTTCGACTCGGACTCGGACTCGGGGTGTGTATCAGACCTCGACGCCGATGCGATCTCCAAAGCCGACGCCAGTGATGCGGGCCTCATGCGTGAAATGGACCTTTCGGGTAGACACGAGACCGTAGAGTACCGCCCGAATCCTTGGAGTATCGCACGAATCAACGCTGCATCCCGTTCTTCCTTTCCAAAACCAGCTCTTGCGCGGACCCCTGGACCAGCCCGATCACCCTCAAAACCTCAGCGCAAGCCCATCGTCGAGGCGTTCAAGAGGCAAGCCAAGCAAGGCCCGCGAGAGAGCCAGCCGGTAATCGTCCGGAAGGTCAACAACCTTGGTGACAATTCTATTGGTGCTCCTAGCGTTGATAAGTCTTGCGCCGCAAAGCGGGATAGCTTATCAGCCAAGAAGCCACGCCAGGGTTGCGAGAGCGCCAATACGGCACTTCCACAGGTTCGGGCGTGTCTGCAACGTACCGAACCCCTGGATCCGCCTTCTCCCTCTCCCACACCGCGAGCTGGACTCACAATCGATGTGGTAGGAGCACTTGAAAAGGAAAAATCAGCGCATATATCCATCTTCTCCGACCATTCCCCTCAACCTGCCCATGCTCCCCCTCCATTCAAGTCCAGACAGATTTTTGGCACGCATCGAGCCGCTTGGTCATCCCCGGTGCGCCTGGTACCACCTCAAAGCGCTCCTGATGTCGGTCATGCTGTCAGAGAGCGCCCTACATTTCACCACAGTTCCCCTGGCCCGCGATCGCATGTTCCAGTCTCGGGTAAGACCCTCTCTAATCCTGGTACCTGGTAAGTGTATCGAGGCGATTCTTGACCCTCAGGGCACATCATGCGCCTATCGTCACCACCGCTTGTGTCTGCACCCGCGTTCACAAACACCCGGCCCACAAAGGTCAGCAACAATTTCCCTTCTCCCTCTCCACCTCCCCGTTTTCCGGAGAACATGGGGCAAAGGACGGAACCAATTATATTGCGCGCGCTCGATGAGGAGATCTATGTATCCCCTCCCTCTCCTCCTTTGGTGCCTGAATTTCGGCAAGACGCCACCGATCCTCCGCATATACGGACCTCGGAACCGAGACACAAGCGCCTGGCCTCGCCCGAACTCACCCCAGCACGCAAAAGACTACGCGCTAGCGCGGCACGCCCTCCGGACCCAGCCCCGCCCACCACGTCCACATCTCGGTATTGCCCCACTGCCTACACCTTTGGCGAAGACGACGATCCGGACATCAAGTGGTCGACGCTGGCGAGAACGAAGCGAAGGGCGGTCACGTCGAAACGTGTGGAGAAACCAAGTGGGGTGAGGCAGTCCGAATGCTTCCGTCTCCCGCTCCTTGGTCGTACACAGAAAACACCGACACGGGCGCCCGAGGTGAAGCGACGTATTATCACTTATCTGCCCCCACCAATGGCGAATAAAAAGCTGGTCGACAATATCGATGGTGGACCGTGGGCGTCTACGAACCATCTGGCCAATGATGTCACCGCGAAGATTACTCTACCTACAAGAGATCCTGCGAAACATGTCCAGGTCGAAACAGAAGAGCAAGAAGTAGATGATGAGGTCGAGATCCGCGTGATGGATTCTGACGTGACACTCGTGAACGAGGACGATGCGCACGTGGCCGGGATCAACATCGACGACGTCTGTGCGCAGTATCCCACCACCCGAGCGACTATGAAAGCGGTCCGTGTCGTGTTTTAGGCGGTGGACAGTGCTAATGTCGCGCTTTCTTTAGTAGGAGAGTCACCTAAGGAAGGTGCTTGGCTGTGTCGTCGAGTTGCGGGTATGAGCTCGATGCGCTGTGAAACAAGAGGTTTGAGATTCCTGTGAATGATGCTAGTATATTACATGTTTGCTCGAGCGGTGTAAAGCACTCTTTTATCTGACTACTCGTCGCCGTCTCCATCCCCTCGACACTATTAGGTGAGATGCGGACAGGGGTTCACGTAAGAATCGTCATCAGACATTCTTGACTGGAATGATTCTGTGTCTCGGATGCTCACTGTATTCTAAGTACCGTTCACGACGCACGATGATCGCCTGATTTGAACGCCAGCGCAACAATGTCATGTCTTCCGTTTGGTCATGGGCAGGTTAGGACGACTCACCCGCCTGCGACCACCACGGACAGGATTCAGATGGTCTGAGCCTTTTTCCGCCACTTCTCTGGCAAGGTGTGAAACCCATCGATTTCCTCAGCGTTTGTGGAGAAATACGGATCGATCCGGGGGCGCTATCTACTTTCTAACGATGAGACGTGGAAAGCGCGAGATATCGGAAGCACTTCGGGCCAACAGCACACCGCTTGGAAGTAGTAGTACGGTGTGGCATTCTGCCAAGGGACCTCCTCGATGTCGGCAAGATCGAGACTACTCCCCAGAGTGTCTTTTTTTTGTTTTTTTCGTGCACATGTTTTCCATGTAAAACACACCCCATTTTTCCTTTTATATGACATCTGATTCGAGGGTGTGATCCTGAGATCTAGATCCGATCGGCATCGTCCGGAGGGCTCCTGTTAAATACGACTGTGCTGCGCTTAGAAATTAGATCACTCTCTTTCTATCCATCATCATGGCAGACATATTCGTGAGTATCTCTTCCGATCCCTACAGATTGTATACCGATCTACTCTAGTTCGACATGCAAATCGGCGGCAGTAACGCTGGCCGCATCGTATTCAGGCTCTATGACGACGTCGTGCCAAAGACGGCCAAGAACTTCCGTGAACTTGCCACGGGTCAACATGGCTTTGGTTACGAGGGATCCTCGTTCCACCGTATTATCCCCAGTTTTATGCTCCAGGGCGGTGACTTTACCAAAGGTAACGGTACGGGCGGTAAATCGATCTACGGCGAAAAGTTTGCAGGTGTGTTGGCACCCGCACTCGTAGATATGGCCATTGGGTTCTCACATGAACATGTAGACGAGAACTTCCAGAGGAAGCATACCAAGCCTGGCATGCTCTCGATGGCCAACGCTGGCAAGAACACCAACGGCTCGCAGTTCTTCGTCACCACCGTTGCCACCCCTTGGCTCGATGGTGCTCACGTCGTGTTTGGTACGTCGTCGTCGTGCATGGGACGATCAGGAGATTGACTCGTTTTGTAGGTGAAGTCGTTGATGGTATGGATGTCGTCAAGGCGATCGAACAAATTGGTTCAAAAAGTGGAAAACCTAGCGCGACGGTCACGATCGTCAGGTCTGGTACCATTTAAGTAGTATGATCAAGAGACGAAGTGAGAAGGGCCGCTGTTGTCAACATACCAGCATACACACGCCTTGTACAATATGCTAGTGCCATCGTTCTGTGACTCGGTGTCTCACGTATCGATGTCTCAACTTGACCACCGCATCTCCCCCGATCGATCGCCATGAAATGGTCACAGAAAATCTAAGCCAAGTCTCGTTAATCATTCGCCAATGGCGATTTTACAAGCAGGAGAAATGACAAACCTATGAAACGGAGAAATATTCGCTCGGGATCTCATTATCAACATAATCTTGCGGCATTTCCGGGAAGTCGGAACGACGATGAGTCTGATCAGCTTTGAGGACGCCCTCTGATCTCTCGAGCTACCCCACCATGGTCTCCTGAAAAATACCTCGTCTCCTTGGCGCGACAATCCAGAAACGACAAGGTTCATAGCGCAGCTCTAAAGAAGACGAAACAAGATAGGAGATGGTGTCAACCCAGTTTGAGGAGATACGTCTTACGCACCATGGATTTCTAGACTCAAGCCTTGCAAGCACTGATTGATGCACGATCTTGACTGCATCCTACGATGCAACACCGGGTGTTAGGTATGCTTTGTATTGTGACTAGCCCTACTGTGACGCTAAACAACGCTAGTAGTAGTGTAACGATGACCTGGTGTTCCTAGGCTGACGAATCCAGAGCCACTCGTGAAATACATTCGCTCCACAGCGCGCGGGGCTTGGAGTTCTTGGACAACGCCTGATCAAGACAAACATTGAAACAAGATGACAATATTCTGTGCGGCAATCACTTCCGAATCCCGCTGACCATCTCCGATCACAATCGGCATCGTCCGAAGGGGCTATTTATCAACTTGTGGTTGCAACATTTCCAGTTCCTCATCCTCTCTCTCGATCCATTATGGCGGACGTCTACGTAAGTCTTCCATCCCACGAACACATATATCAACACCACCGCTGACCCAACTTAGTTCGACATCGACATCGGCGGCCAACCCTCTGGTCGCATCGTGTTCAAGCTCTATGACGACGTCGTGCCAAAGACGGCCAAGAACTTCCGTGAACTCGCCACGGGTCAACATGGCTTTGGTTACGAGGGATCCTCGTTCCATCGTGTCATCCCCAGTTTTATGCTTCAGGGCGGTGACTTTACCTGTGGTGACGGTACGGGTGGTAAATCGATCTATGGCGAGAGTTTTGCAGGTGTGTTGGCACCCGCGCTCGGAGATACGGTCGTTGGGTTCTCACATGAACATGCAGATGAGAGCTTCCGATTGAAGCACAGCAAGCCCGGTTTGCTCTCGATGGCCAACGCTGGCAAGAACACCAACGGCTCGCAATTTTTCATCACCACCGTCGTCACTTCGTGGCTCGACGGTGCTCACGTCGTGTTTGGTACGTCATTGTTGTGTGCACGAGACAATCAGGGGGTTGACTCGTTTTGTAGGTGAAGTTGTTGAGGGCATGGATGTCGTCAAGGAGATCGAGAAACTTGGGACTGCAGCTGGAAAAACCAAAAAGACGATCAAGATTGCCAAGTCCGGGACTTTTTAAATTGGATCGGGTATGAAGACGAGAAGTACCTATGTTTTTAGCACACCTTGTATAATGTTGGCACCATTCCGTGACTGCTAGATGTAACTCCTGTCGGTACAGCCGAATGTCAGTTGTCTCGACATTACGATGATGTTCGCCATCAACTCTGGGTGTAAAAGACCCATGGTCCCATTCCCTTCATCACTCGCGAGGCAGATTAGTTTAGAATGAAAACCCAAGCTGTTTCCTTCTGTATGAAAACAGAATGGGGTTCCAGTGTCGACTTCAGAACGGTCCCAAGTCCTAGGTCATACCACTTATGTAGTTTGTTACTCCTTTGCCTCGTCGTCTTCCTGGTTCCTGGTCATGTTTTGATACATCACAGGCCATGTTGGACTGTTTTCGTTGGCCATCGACCTCCACCTCCTGTTATGGATCATGCAGTGAGCATATCACTCTCAACGATCGATCCGCCTAGGACATTCACGATTGTATACGCGACCCATCATCCTCCGCCGCATTCAATCATCACACGAACCCAGAAATCATAGCTGACCTTTTTGTGGCTATTTGACTAACTCGAGCCAAGGACGAGAATACGAGACTGCAGATCAAGGATACCAACATCTGCTCGAGGATGATTTACACCGACCTGGATGGGATGCGTCACGCCTACGGACCTCAGCCGCCATACTATTACCAAAATCGGTCGCTCGTCAACTTGTGCACTCGCAGCCTACCTGTGGTTTGGCCTCCGAAAGCGGATGTCAAGGGTATGGACTCATGCACCAAGAGCGAGCCCGCGCCTGAACGCCCGATCCGCGATCTGGTCAAGAAAACCCGGAAGAGAGAGGACGAGAAAGACGCGTGCTCTAGAGAACGCACCATCTTCATGAAAGACACCAATGTCCGGACACATGCAGAACGGCAAGACGAAGATAAAAGACATAGTTGATTCCCCGTGGTTGTTAGGCCGAGAATATCCCCGTAACAGCATTTGTCCACGTTCAGATGGAGGAAAAAAACTTATGACAAGGATCCTGGACGTGACGAATTCTGGTGCGTCTACGTGAAACTCTGTACGATCGATCACCGCTAACAAGCGAACACAAAGCTCACTGACATGTATTCGACATAGCAAAAATCTCGCATCGTGATACAAGTGTTTGAGACATTGTTTTGACGGGAGAGGGCAACGGCTTGTTCATTTATCAGGAATAGGAAAAGGGGACGAACGAGGTTGGGAGCATGCGACTTGATCGCACGGTAAGCCGTCCGGCGTGGCAATAGTGTGCCGACTGCAAGCCGATTAGAGAACATGGAAATTCACGTCTGCAAATTTGCTTTGGCAACAGAATAGGTTTCGTGGCGCAAGTAAGAAGACGTGCATCATTGATTACAGGGAGTATTTGTATCTGGCCAGCTTGTCAGCGTCGATCGTCATGCGGAATCGAAACGTGCTGAATTCACGTCGCATAAATATCAGCCAGCTCGAGTCAGCCCTGGACGACCACATGATATGCGTCACGGTACCGGGAGAGTTTGTAAACCGAGTTGTCGATCATTACTCTTCATCGGGATACAGTATACCTGATAACAAACCCTAACATTTCCCGTGACTTGCCACGCGGATGCCTACGATACAGTCCACGCTTGCCGTCGGGCGTCCAAAGGCATCGCTGGCGTGAATGAGGCGTAGGTGAACGGAACCAGTCGAGCCCCAAGGAGACACGTACATACGTCTGCGACGTTCACCTGTCCAATATATAGCAGCGAGCGCAAGCTATTCCAGGGAAGGCCACACATATGAATAAGTGTGCTGCCTGTTCGAGAGCGTCCTGGAATACACATGTGTTTTGCGCGCGGTATGTCGCGAGTGGGTTTATTGTGGCCTCATCATGAACCGAGTCTTGTAGTTGGGATATGAGAAGGACTCGCAAGTCCAGGAGTAAGCCTACCATTGGCAACGAGGGAAGTCTCGCTGATGTCGATTGCTTTGGCGCGAGGAGGTCACGTTGAGTAAGAACAAGCGCCAGAAACTCGACTAGGCAGACCCTGAATATATCGTGTTTATAAAGCAACTTTACACCACGAGTAAACCGAACCATCTCGTTCTTTCACTGCTCGAAGTCC
>QFEM01002848.1:0-44634 GCA_003316205.1 Boletus bicolor
CACATCAACCACCTCACAGATCCAGTCGGTTGGCTCGACAACCACTTCCGAATCAACAACCCCGGCCTGAACGACCACCTTTTCGCGTGGAAACACCCAAAATACGGCCTTCACCCCCTCACAAAAACGGAAGTCACCAAACGCATGCAGCAAATCATCAACCAACACGCACTGCCGAATATCAAAGGCCACAGCTTCCGAATCGGTGGTACCCTACACTATCTCCTCATGGGGACCCCCTTCGACGTCGTGAAGACCATGGGGAGATGGTCAGGAGAATCCTTCACCATGTACCTTCACAAGCACGCGCTAATCCTTTCACCATACCTCCTAGAACGTCCAGACATTATCGAACGCCTCACACAATACACAATCCCACCCGTCCGATAGAACAGTAAGAGCCAGCTCCTTCATATTGGGGTCGAGCTTCACTCTGCGCGTCACAGGCTCCTAATCATCGGGATCGCAGCTCGCTCGCCCCAAGGGCCACCAGTGCCTCGGACCAGAAAGCCTAACGGCTTTCGCCCAGTCCCCCAGTATCATAGTCCATATATATTTCCATATAACTCATTCATTCATTCTCTCAATTGATCCCGCCGGAGCACTCGAAATTCATGGATGGTTGTCTAGGTTAGCGAAGAATACGTAGCTTTCCTAGAGTATAGTCCATGCATGAGTCAGCGAGGTGGCGTGCGTCTCTTAGCTCTCTCCACCTCGCATCCTTGTAGCGTAGCCCTAGCCTACAGCTACTCAATCCCATTCTTTCTCGCACCCACCCACCACTCCCTTTTCTCGCCACTTCCATCCATCGCAAGACACCTACAATCTCTCCCTCCCTCTGTCCGTTGCACTTCGCTACACCCTGGTTACACGTCAGCGCCTGCTCGGTTGGACCCACCCACCCTCGCAGCTCGCTTGCCCCAAGGGCCACCAGTGCCTCGGGCCGGAAAGCCTAACGGCTTTCGCCCAGTCCCCCAATATCATAGTCCATATATATTTCCATATAACCCATTCATTCATTCTCTCAATTGATCCCGCCGGAGCACTCGAAATTCATGGATTATACTACTAGCTTGCTCTAGGGCAAGCCTGGGAAACGGAATGTTCTGGAGGATTAAGTAAGATGATATCATAATGATGTCGTTGTGACATCACTGATCAAATATTCTGGAAGGATTACAATAAGATTAGATGAAGAGATAAGATAAGATGACGACGGTCAGTGAAAAGTTAGGGGAAAATAAATGATTTATCGCCTGTTGTTTCACTGATCAACCATACGCAGAATTACTCAAGAAGAACTCGTCAAAGCAGGATCATACAAGTATTGCATCATTAGAGTATGGGCGATCAGAAACATGTCTTCGCAAGGTTTTTGCTACATACCTTGGAAATAAATCCCCAGAAGGTGACTGTTTCATTTGGTCGTTATTCTATCCACTTAAAGTGCATTCTAGCCCTACACTTCACCAGCCTTTGGTGCTGTGATCGACACCAGGACACTGGTTTCAATATTGCCACTTTCTTCCACAGGAAACCTTCTGATAGCACCATGTCCGACTCAGAGCACAGGCTGTCGACCAAACGAAAACGCAACCAGATGCGTCGAATCACTGAACAACAGGAACTATTTGACCTTCTCCTCAAATGGTGTGCCGAGACTCACACACAAGATCCTTTCTTTCTGGCATCGTGGATCCTCAGCGACGACCACCTTGAGGTTATCAGTCGAATGCACATCTCAAGACTCCAATCACTGCAAGACCTAGTCGCGCTTCTTGAAGAGACTCAAGACTGGGCGGATGAATACGGCCAAGATATATACGACATCATCACTCAATATCAGCAGACACTGCGGGATCAAACCACCTCGGAGCCATCAAGTTTGAGTCTCGAGAACACACCGAATGATATGCAACCAGCCAAACGAACAAAGAGGTTCATATTTGCTACCATACAGACACCTGAAACATTCTCTGCTGCGATGTAATATTACTTACTGTACACTAATACAATCATTTTCCATTTCGTCTGAGTGAGTAAAGTCCATGGGTGGAATCTCATCCTCCTCAGCTTCAAATCCTTGCCCACCCATCATTGCCCTCACCTTCCGATTGAACGTTGTCAGTGTCGACAACTGCAACTTCTGCTCACCAGCTGCAAGTGTGTCAACAACTGGTCTGACCATCTGGTTTTCAGTCCGATGTGGCTTGAAAACATCTAGTTTTAACTCAGTAACCTTTTGTGTGATTTTATCTATCACCTTTGATGTATCGGGATCCTTATGTGTAATGCCGTGGTATGAAGTCTTGAGTGTGCGAGCGACTTGTTTGCGGACATTCTGTAAGAGATCGACAGAAGCAGATATGTCTCCTAGGCGATCCCATGATGCGTAAACTCCTTTTGATGCATAAAATGCCTATGTACTTTGTAGCCAGTAATATATCGTCCTTGAAGCAATCTCACCTTTAGAAACTTGATGAGATGCTTGATATTCAGGTCGATCAGCATCCAATGACCATCACGCCCACTCATGTTAACAAGCATGCTATCTCGCATGATGTCACTGTACAATAGGTCAGTGTAAATATGCAGTTAAGAGTGGTAAGACCTACACAAATCTCGGAGTCCATACATTCTTGATGTTATAGATCCAGTGTAGGATCTCGGTCACATAGTTGTTTGAGCCGGCCCCACGGAATATCATTGTGAGAGTACCTAGAATGTCTTCTACACAGCCGAAATCACCATGTGAAATCGCCTTGGTGAGTTCAAGAACGTACAGAAGGTCCCGTGTGAGCATGCAAATGTTGCACTGCGCAATATCCTCATGGGGCTCTGGGTGAGGTCCACTTGAGGTCTTGCTCTTGTCCTTTCGTTTGGATTGTGGATTCTCATGTGGTATCAAGGCATGATATTGAATGATCTTGTTGGCGATTCGAACAAGGTCATCTGCAGAAGGATGCGAAGAGGCAAACGCTGTCAATGACAGACACCCAGACTCGACCCTCCATGCATTAAGAATGATGCCATTAAGGATCTGGAAAAGCGTTGAAATGAGTGTATGATAATTGGGATGCTCACCACTGAGTCGTGTGTGATCAAGAACTGAGAAAAAATACACAAGGGTTCCGATCTGATGGACAGAGCCACGATGTACATGGAGAAGCGCCCAGATAAGATTCATGGAGAGGTGAAAGAGACCGAAGCCAAGCTGGAGAAATTGAAGCCGGGTAAAGGGATTGACGTCCTTGATTCGCATAGCCTTGGCACCTCGAATATGAGCAATTGTCAATTGATCGTTGATGCTCGGGACTGCTTGATCGAAGAGGTAGTCTGGATTGATCTTGAGTTGATTGATATAGACATCATTTACGACAGCGATGTTCCCAGAGATTGAACTTTTGTCTATCATTGAAATATGCAGTAGATATTGCTTCATGTGATGACCAGAGGGCATTTTGCAACGATCCAGATGCTTAAGACATGAGTCTTCAAGATGAGGAAATCCTTCAAATGGCTTTGAAAATTCAAGTAGAATATTGATGATATGGACACGAATTTGAGAACGGACGGCCTTGCATTGGTCAGAAGTAGGTCGGACATCATGAGCGAAGGCCAGATCAATTGACTTCTGAGCCCGGGTTAGCATAGGTGACAAACGGACATCAGTTGGATCGACATCGAGCTCATATACATACGACTGCAAATGTCCCTGACTGCACTTTTGCAGGAGCCGAGTCCCTCTGCTCAACAAAAATCGACATCTTGATGTTGATATTGTCCCAGCAAAGGACATGGGGACCACGGGTGATACGAGCAGCACAGGAAAGACTTTCACTTGCAAGTTGATTGAGCAATATTGAGAGTGACGAAAACAAGATGCAAAGACTGCATTTGTGTAATGCTTTGATCGTCTGACGCAAAGCTCCATTCGTCCAGAGAAACAGCGTGAACAGTGTCGCAAAGTAGAGTGCATGTTGCGATCGCTCCTTAGCAAGCTGGGCTACAATAACATTGCATGCCTTGGCAAATACACAGCAATACAACTCTGATGTGTAGAGGAACGAATATACATATTGTGGTACTTGATTTGATACTATTTTTCTCCTTTCCATGTTTTGTCTCCATCGCAGCCCAAAGAAGATGTCCAAGCATCAGAGCCTTGTCTCGAACGAATTCACTGATGAATCTATTGATATCCCACTCGAGAAGATGATTGGGGGTAGTGTTGCTGATCAACCGACTGAGGATGGTTTTGATCTCTTCCATTTCTCTGGAAATCCTGTCGGAGACGATCTCAATAGCATGGCCGGCCATCCAGGACACAAATGTAGAACAGCTTCGACTGTCCTCGAACAGATAATCAAAAAGACCTGTGAGCTTTCCTGATCGATTAGATAGTAAGTGATCTTGATAGATCCTGAGGTCCGGAGCTTTTGATCACAGAACATGAAGGAGGAAATCAAGGATCGACATTTGGCTTTCACGAAGGAGTGTCAGGATGGTTTTGAGTCACTCACCACGTCGGATTGCATGATGGTGTAGAGTTCTAATCCGTCAGACTTAACACAATCGCTTATCTAAACGATAACCACTTATACGACGGGTAGGTTCGGCCCGGCTTGTCTGACAACCCAAATAAGTACATGAAGGTCACGTTCTCGAGCGAACCTGCTCAGCCCCCTTGCGCCACAACCAAATATACCAGTCCGTCTATCGACGGAATGCTTCGCCTCAGCATTTCCTCTTTTAGACGGCTGGTCACCAGTCTAGCACCTGTGCCCCCGCCGTATCCCTAATCATATGAATGCCCCAGAAGGCAAGCTGGAAGCTTCTCTCCGGTCCCACCGTTCCTGGCGGCTGGTTTTATCAACGGTGTCCCGAATGATGGCTTGTGGCGTGGAGGGCTTACAACTTTTCTTAAATGCAACCACTAGTGACCAACTGAATCTACATATCGTCCTGCGTAACTGAACATGACAAGCGCTCACTTCCGACGAGGGAATCGAGTTGTTCAAGGCGTTCTGGGACGGCTGCGAACCGTTCTATGGCGGAAAAAGTACAGTTCCGAACTATCAGACGTCGCATTACTATACTCAACCTGACAGCGGCGTTCATTGGTGAGCTACACCCTTGGTAGTTGATCGCAGTCGCATCCATTTTCCGAAGGCTGGGGCGGACGATTTAGCTGCTCTGTACGCAGCATGTAAGCCAGCACAGTTTGGACGGAGCAAGGAGACTGTCCTCGACGACACGTACAGAAAGGCGAAAAAGATGGATCTGGACTCGTTCGCCCCGCTCTTCGATCCCCGTAGTCTCGGGATCCTCGAGCAAGTTTCGAGGGGATTGCTCACCGGGAATCGCGGTCCTGGAATCACGGAGATGGAGCTGTACAAACTGAACGTCTATGGTGAGCGTTTCTCTTAGTCCGGCAGCGTTAGACACGACACGGTTTCTCACGTGGCGCGTCAGGGGAAGGAGATTTCTTCAAACCTCACCAAGACACGCCTCGAAGCGAGAGCATAGTCGGATCGTTGGTGGTTGTCCTGCCCACTCAACATGAAGGAGGTCAGCTCTGCTTCGTCAGGGTACGCGTGAGTGGACCCTTGACTTTGTAGATAAGCTCAGTGCAGCAACTAATCCGTTGGTATGCTTCGTCGCTTTCTTTGGCGACGTGGAGCACGAAGTCTTACCCATTATTGCGTGACGCTCACTTGCAACCTCTATCGTAAACCCTCCCACCCCAGCGAAGTGTCCTACATCCCCACACCATTCCACGAGCAACTCCAGAAAGTGCTCTCGTCAAATTCATCAACGACAAGTCCACCTTGCCAGAAGGTGGGTGTCTAGGCTGTGGTCTCGTGCACGGGTATGTTTACAACGCAGACCAACCGATCAATGCGTTGCTGGACTACCTCAAAGGTGCCGACCGGATTCTCGCGATGATTTGAGAGGAGCTGGGTCTCCATCATTCGCTGACGTTGCTCTAGCGTGGTCTGGGTTACGAGGAAGATATGCATTTGATTGCCCGCGAGGCGATCGACTCGGGCATCTGGCCGTCCCACTCGGACGGAAATGCATACGAATTATTGAACAACGCCCTCATGGGGGTGACCGTTGACAACATCGAGGGCGTCGAGATCATCGGTCATCCATTCAACCACGATGTGCAGGATGACCCCGGTTTCCGATGTTTTTATAGAAACCCGGTCACGAAGATTTTGGAAATCCGGCCCATGTCATCTGTGAATCCGATGTCGCCGTTTGCACATTGCAGGAATGAGGCAAGCGTGATATACCTTTATGTGCATGCGTCCATGCTGATCGCTCTTGACCCTGTGGATTCCCGCAAGGAACTTGTTATATAACTGTAAGAGAAGTGAATGACTGTCTCAGTGTCTATGTCCTGATTGTTCTGTCACGTTTGCCACGGGTTTATTTTATACTTTGTTTCAGCGACCAACTGTGAGCACACAGCTATTACAATGATAACTCACTGGACTCTCTACTCCCTACTACTGCCACGAATTCGCAGCCCGCACCGAACTAACCAGTCGACTCACTCCGAACACGCGAGCGAACGTCACAGCAACTGAATCGTGAACATTTGAGTCGTGAACGGGAAAGGTATACACTAACACACTATCATCAATGACTAGATATCATTAATGGATTACAGCGGTTTGCAAAAATAATGGCACTCGTGACTTTGGAAAATAATATTTACACAACATGGCGGGACTTGGTAAATTTCGCATGAATGTCAGTACTCTAGATAGCCATTACTGTGTCTCAAACAATGGCAGCAAGAAAGCAATACAAGAGTAATGAATTCGTCCATTTCGACACCGACCCTGAAGACGATAATAGTTCTTCATCACCATTGGATGAATTGGATGCCGAGAATACCGTCGTGAAGAGAGCTGCTGACCACGATCAACGTGATAGCATCAATCGCGAACTTGATGCGATGGAACCTCACAAGACATTGCTGCAACTGCAGAAAGACACTGCCCTCGTACAAAGACACCGATGGATTGTAGTGTAGTGCACGGAAATGAAGCGGTTTCGTCGGATGAGGCCTGTGAGCTCGTCGAGAAACCAGTTGGGACGGTGGTTGACAAGTGCGATCAAATAGTGGAGATCCTCAAGGTTGAGAGCTCTGGGCCGTCCGCAGAATGAACTACGAGGCTCGACGACATCACCAGTTTCCTGAAAGCGCTTGTGGATGTGATAGAAAGTGCGCCGAGGGAAGTCGAGGCAATCAAGGATGTCATGAAGGGGCAGGAGACCACGTTGATGCAGCCGCAGCGCAGCATCCTTCACACCGGGCGAGATTTTTCGATTGGGTATTGTCATTGCAGGGGGTGAACTGGTGATTATTGAAGATAGCTCCTACCAAGGTAGTGAAGTACACGCAAATTTCTCTAAGTCCCGCCATGCTATGTATTGTTTTTCGTAGTCGCGAGTGCCATTATTTTTGCAAACCACTGTAAATTATCGCCTTCAGAATCCCTCCCTCAAAAGTCACGAAAGTCATGGCAGTAAACCGTGAATCGTAAACGCGAAAAAAAAATACACTAATGAGTGTAAGAAAAAAATCAGAGATAAATTAAAAGGTGTGCGATCCAAATCTTTAAGCCTTTTCGAGAGAGTCATGCTTTTCATCTTTTACTTTCTTCGCGGCGATATCCTCCAAGTTCCTTTTCCCGACCTCGCGCGAGATGGCCCAGGCACTAAACACATGTCCCTGGGCGAACACTTCCTCGATCTCCTCAAGTGTGCGCTGTGCCGTCTCAGGGAAACAAAACAGGAAGTGGATCGCCGCTGCAAAGTTGAACGCAGCGAACACAAAGTACGTCTTCCACGCAATGCTCGACAGGGCCGGCGGAACGGCCCAGGCGAGCGCAAAATTGAAGAGCCAGTTAGTCGCAGTAGAGAGCGCGACGGCCTTGGCGCGCACTTTCATGGGGAAGATCTCTGCGGGGTATGTCCACGAGACAGGTCCGATAGTGATGGCGAAGGAACAGACACAGAGGTATGAACAGACGATGATAGCCTTGGTCACCGGCTGGTTGTTCGTGATAACCCAGACTGGAGAATTATTGACGCTCCCCCATGCTCCGTATCCGCCTTGGAGACCACCGACAAGGCAGAGGAAGAAGCCCATGAGTGTGGAACCGATGATTAGGAGAGGACGGCGACCCCATCGGTCGATGTAGATTATTGCGGGAACAGTGAAGGCGACGTTGAGGACGTATTGGACAGAGTCGGCGATAAGGTTACCACGCCGACCGGTCAGCCCAGCCCCTTCGAACACGTACACAATGTAATACATCATGACGTTCATTCCAGATAGCTGTGACCACATCTGGAGTGAACAACCGAGACTAACTCGGCGGAGAATACCAGGCTTGAATAGGTCCGCAAACGACTTAGCGCCTTCGTTTCGTTCAAAGGTGACTTGTTCCTTGATTTCCTCAAACTCCAAAGTGACTAGTTCGTCATGTCGATTTCCGTTTCCATGGAGATCAGCAAGAATTTGAAGAGCCTCATCCTCACTGTGGTGAAGTATGAATATAGAATGCAGAGATCGGCAGAATGGCAGACAACTCACCGCCCGTGGTCGATGAGCCAACGGGGTGATTCTGGGAACCACATCATCCCAATGCCAAGGAGTATTGCAGGTATAACCTGGAGACCCCACGGAATGCGGAATGACGCGGTACCGTTGATGTATGAACACCCGAATTGGACAAAGTACTGCAGCATGATACCCCATGTAATCGACCATTGTTGCATTGACACAAGCCGACCACGGATCGAGGGAGCAGTGATCTCAGATTGATAGATGGGTACGACACTGGACGAGAGACCGACAGAAATACCACCGATGATACGGCCCACTACCAGCATACCACGGTTCTTAACAAGAACAGCGTGTGAGCGATCGCAGTTGCCTAGATATCAGGAACAGGAAGCACGCACGATAGAGGCACACTGCAAAACACCACCGATGATCCAGATAATACTAGCGAGGATGATTGTGTTTTTACGACCAATTCTGTCAGCAAGGGAGGTGACCGCAAGAGCGCCAAACAAGGAGCCGGCAGGCATGGACGCGACAATAGCTCCTTGAGCATTGGAACCAGGCTGATTTGATGTCGTCAGCTGCACCAATACAGCACTACCATCGACTTACGTTGTTGAACACACGGAAGTAGGCATCATTCTACGTCCTCGTCAGTGACAGTGTACAATATCAGGATGAGGGAGACACTCACGCTCAACACGCCGGACATGGACGCGATGTCCAAACCAAAAAGACCACCACCGATGCATGCGAAAGAACCTACGACATACTGGTTGGGGATCGTCAGGACAGGCGTCGAGTATTTTCATACGACACGTACAGGGTTTCCCGCGATACGTGCGCTGTACTGTATCGGTGTTAGAAAGCTCATAATCCACCGCGAACAACGGAACTCACGCCGGGCATGGCAGTAGTGTCCACAGGGAATGGGGAGGAGAGCACTGGAGCATCGGATATTAGAGGGTTCCATTTTTATTTCTGCAAAGTCAGGGGATTAAGCGCTCACTGACCATATGACTGACCCGAGTAGGCCCTGGAAAGGCATCACGAGATCACGAAAGAGCCAAGATCCGTAACGTAGTCGGTGCCGGCAAAGCGTGCAAACTTATTTCTCAGACTCGGATGAGGTCAAGTCGTCATCGGGGTACTGTGCCTCGCAACTGGTCGTCGCCCTTATGTGATAGGCTAGTAAAGGGTTTCGTCGGCCAGCGGGGTAGTTTACTCTTGAATAGCGAGCGCCCCTCAGCTGCGGATTGCAGCTCGCTCTCATCATTTCCGACCAAATCTTGGCAAGACGGCATTTTGTAATTAGTATGGTCAGTTTTTACATACACAACAAAAACGTTTGAGGTCACTGTCCCCCAGTTTCTGGGGTATCAGCCGGGACGGCAACTTGATGAGTCGTCGCACCGCTTCAGTCTCGGATGTAGTGTGAAAGCACTCCACATGAGCAATGATGAAAGATGGATCATGGGATTCAGATACCGATGGCGTTCTTCAGGCACTTGTTCAACCAAAACGCGGAAAGGTGGAACTTGAAACCTGTACTGGCTCCGCGGTCCATCAGAAGGACATATTGCTGATAATTGGCGGCAAAACAACCAGGGATTTCTGGGTTACTGGGTGTCTCCGAGTCATTCAAGTGGCAAAACGCAACTCGTTGGGCCTCTTAGTAGTGCACTCATCATGTGTCCAAACAGCCCCTCTCACTCTGCTGCAGGAATGAGCCACTTTCATGCGTGCCTCAGATGGAGCAAAGATAGAGGTTCTTGGTAGTGCATTGGATAGCAATATTGCAAATTGTCCAGTGAAAAATCTGAACAGCCCTTTGACCCCTGGGCCAGTAAGTTTATCCTTGCATTCGCTGTCTACAAGCCTGAGACAGTAATGCTCCTGAGTGGTTGAGGACTCGTCATGACTCGTTATTACCAGGCTCGCACTCAGCTGAGGAATTCACTTGGGAAAGTCAGATCACAGGTTTTCCGAATCCGATGCGACTAATCACATCCGTCCCCCCAGAGTCGAAGGAAGACATCGTACATATGTTCTCACTAATCACAGCTCACCGTAGAACACTATCATTACGGTGATTTGGTCCACGAGTAGCGACGTTGCATTTCCACGTTACTCTAGTATGATCTTCCAAACATGGTCCAACGTTTCGCGTCCTGATCACATCCAACGCACTTTGTCTTGCCAGGCTCGATCGGGGTCCAACGAGCTTGGTCAAAGGGAATCGCGAGGGACTTGGCTCCCGCAGATGGCGCCCGTTCGTCCTGGGGTTCCGCACTGCGGAAGGGATCAACGATTAGCATTCCTCTCTTTTACTGATGGCAGATTCGCTTGTAGGAGAATCACTGGGAGAGCACTCACGATCGACCACTCCGTTCCTTGATATCATCCTCGCACGCTTCCCGCTCACACCAAGGAATGACAGCGATGCATTTATTGTCCAACGTTGGCACAAAGTCCTCCCAACGCGTGACCTCCTTCATATGTGCGTTGTACTCGTCGAGGGCTCGTGTGTACATGTCGTTGTGGATGGTCTCAAGGAGTTCAGGGACGGTGGTCTTGATATCTGCAAGCGCGATCGGGGCTTTCGCGCCAATGTCACGACGGACAGACAGAGTTTGTTGCTTCACGAGATCATTTGGTCCAATCTCGAGACGGAGCGGCACACCCTATGAGAAACTCTCAGATTCTATTTTAAAGCAAAAAGTAACTCGGACATCAAACCTTCTGTTCCCAGTCGTTGAACTTGTAACCAGGAGTGTAGCCTTCTCTGAGATCGGCTTTCGCTCGGACGCCGATTTTGATAAGGGATTTGGCGAGTTCGTCACACGCGTCATTGATCTTGTTCCTGTCTGCGTCACTCGTCTTGGCTGTGATACCACACGGAACAATAACAACCTGAACTGAGGCAACACGAGGGGGGAGAACCAGTCCCTGGTTATCACCATGTACCATGACCATGATTCCAATGGTACGCGTAGAAAGACCCCACGAGTTTTGCCATGCGTAAGTTTTACCTTGACCAGTGGGATCATTGGGATCCTCGACCACGATATTGAACATCTCTGGCTTTGAGAAGTTTTGGCCGAGACAGTGCGAGGTGCCAGCCTGGATACCGCGACCACTTGCTGGGATGAAGCCCTCGACAGTAGTGGTATAAAGGGCGCCAGCAAACTTTTCCTTCTCGGACTTCACACCTTTGATCATAGGAACAGCAAGTAGCTCCTCGTAGATTCGTCGGTAGAGTTCAAGGATGTCGACAACCTCCTTATCGGCTTCCGCCTTAGTTAGGTGAGCCGTATGACCTTCCTGCCACAGATATTCACGGGTTCGGAGGAATGGCTCTGGGGATGGGACGATGTTGAGTGCGCGCTAGACATGATAATATTTGCGATGACGCACGGGGATGCTTGAACTCCCATCGCACAACGTTATTCCACAAGTTAAGCTTCAGAGGCAAATCTCTATGGCTCTTGACCCACTTGGCATAATCTGAACATTGTCAGAATATCATGCTGAGAGACGCGCAGCGAACGCACAGGGGTACATGACAGTCTCGGACGTTGGACGGATGGCGATGGGTTCCTCCAACTCGGAAGATCCGCTGATACATGTTTAACCGTGAAGTCGAAGCGATACGTTGTTACGGGTACACTCACGCTCTTGTGACCCATGCGACTTCCGGGGAGAAACCCTCGACATGGTCCTTCTCCCGCTCAAGAACCTTGGAGGAAACGAACATCGGGAACGACGCATTCTGCACGCCCATGGCTTTGATTTTCTTGTTGAACCAATCTAATAACACATTGTGTATCGTCCCAAGAGCTAGCTGATCAAGGAGCCTACCTTGAATTTCCTCCCAGATACTGTAAGACCACGGCCTCAGGATATAACATCCACTAACGCTGTAATACTCTAACATGTCTGCTTTCAACAAAACCTATCACGAGATATGGCTCAGAACGTAAATTCACTCTGATCTGGTAACACTCACACTCTGGTACCAAGCTGAAAAGTCGACCTCCTTCTTGACACCGATCGCGATCTGCACAGCACCCTCGATCTTTGCATCCTCTTTCTCTTTAACGACAGGCTTCGGGGCTGGTCCGTCGGTCTTGAGAGCGGCGAAGTCGACCTCTTCTATTTTGACGTCCTCGGTTTCGAGGCTCTTCAGGTATGTGACGATATCTTTTCCGGACAAGAACAGGGTTGAGCTGGAGGAGCACGCATGGATCGCAAACGTCGCAGACGAAGACGCGATGGAAGCGTCGATCACCGTGACTACCTTGGAAAAGGTATCCTTGTTCAATGCCAACAACGACACTGCGATCGATGGCATAAGGTATCGCTTTGGAGGAACCGAACAGATCAAGGCAACGCACGAGAGTTCTTATCGAGTCCGAAAAACTCGGCAAGGAGGTCCTCCGAGGCCAGACGGAGTTCCTTAAGATTGAGCTTTTTACCAAGGGCAGAGGAGCTGGTTTCGGTCTCATCGCGTGCGATGACGACGACGGGGACTGGGGTAGCGGTTTTTGCGGTTTTTGGCTTGTAGACGAGTGTTTTAATCAGCTCGAATGATTCGGGGACGGAGGCGGTGGCGAGGAGGGCATCGCGCCAGGATGCTGGGGAGTTTGTGTCTGGATGGGAAACGGCTGCGACTGGAGTGATTGAGATGGATGCCATAGAGGCAGCCAGAGAATCTGCGGAGGACATTGTGGATGGTGACAAAAGGGGTCTGGTGCGAGGTCGGTGTTTAAAGGGAGAGTCAGAGCGTGACTCGATAAATCTTCGGCCGCATGTTATCAGATCTGTACCAGCCCCACAACGCCATTGGCGAATGGCTACCGTCCGCGAAAGCCCATGGATCCGTCGTACAGCGTGCTGAGCAGCCCGCATACGAAAATTTCAGCAATGAAACAAACGCGAGAACTCGACCGTGTCTTTTCCACGTCGTACGTAACATTCAAAGACACAACACAACACCCAGACTATCAGTACGGATAACCGGTACCAGGAGGGAACATCATGGGTTCTACCACTTCGTCGCTCTTTGCCTTGCCACAAAGCAATTCGATCAACTTGAGCGCAAAAGGAAAAGCGGTGCCTCCAAGTCGTGTGTTCAACAATGCATCATCGGGTTCACATATCACTCACCTGGTCCTCGACTGAAGAGAGCCAACGTCACTCAAGAGTACAAGAGTGGAGACCTCGATCGACGCACCTTGTAACCAAAGTTCCTTTTCCCGGTACCTCGTTACTAGACACGACGACAGAATCCTCTTTGTAATCGTAGGCTGTCGGGAAACAAGTTCCAAGCTGTTCTTTACTTGATTTCGGGTCCACTTACCTGAAACCAGATTGTTCTTAATCACCGGATGTGACGTGACCGGTTGGAAAGGAAGACCAGCCGTCTTTGCAGCCAGTGTACCTGGGGGCCCAGAGGAGCTTGGCTATATAACCTAAGTGACTTGGACGCACCTGCACATATCATAGCCACGATTTTGTTACTTTGATAGTATTCCCTCACCAAGGTTTGCACTTCGGTAGACTGAGACAAGGTCTCGGCACCCTTGATCCCGCCAGGGATGATCAGGGCGTCGTATTTATCCTGCAGATCCTGGATAAGACCGCCCGTAGGTAGCCATCTCTATCTATACATACCGGGCCCGCATTCAGGGGCTGAAGGGTTGTATCAGGCAGGATCTTGACACCCCTTGAGCAAACAACTAGTGCCGGGCTGGTCCTCACAGATCCGTATGGTGATCCGCCGCTTTGGACGTTCGCAGACGTGCATTCGACGCCTGCACGAACAAGCGTATCGTAGGTGATGGAACTGCATATGTCAGTCCGAGTCGGGTGAGCGACGATCGCCTCACAATTCCATCTCTTCTGTACCGTCTACGATCAAGATGAGGGCCTTCTTAGACATCTTGAAGGCTTTTCGATCTTGGTTATCGGAGAGGTGACAAAGACGTGAGGAGAACTGCGTGATTAATGTTTCGGACCCTCTCAGGTGGGTGTCGCGGGTCCAACAAACGGCGCCTTTTCGGATTGGCAACGCACGGCAGAGCCTGGCGCAAGTTTGACGTGATCAAGGAAACACTAGAGCCTCCCTCATCATGAAAGCTTATTCGGTGTCAAGTAATACCAAATTACGGCTTGTGCATGTGACTGAGCATTGCCAGATCTGTGCTCCACAATACGATGATCAAAAGTAACTGGAGTCAAGCGGTCTCATCATTCGTCGCCTTCTTCAATATGTCCTGCCAATCCAACGCTAATTTCGTCAATGTCTTGCTTCTCGCTGTGTACAATGAGATGAGAACGACGTCGTTTACGATCAAACATAAAACTCACCAAACACTGAGAGAACTTCGCGAAGCAGGTCACGTTTAAGCATCCCCACTACAGTCGGACACCAACAATCATCCCTTCCAGGCCGCCTACATCACGAATCAATCACCTCTCAACATCTATACCCACCAAAGGCGCACGCACCAAAACACCGGCCCAAATAAATCCCTGATGAGCTCTTCCCCCTTTGCCCTAAAACCTTCGTCCGCAATCTTCTTTGCATACAAGAGCAACGCCTGCTTGTATTCCGACGGACTGTCGAGCGCCTTCGCGGCGTGCATCTTGGACTCGAGATGGCCTAGCGTCAGTGCCGTGTTCCACCATTCTGGTCGTTCCCTGTGTTCGGTCGTCCCTGCGATGGTGCTAATGGCGCCTTCGATGGAAGCGACGATGTCTTTGTTGGCCCGTTGGCGGCCTTGCCAGACATCGGAACCTTCGGCCCACCAGCGCTCGCCAAGTTTGATCCACGAACAAAGTTGAGGATCGAAGGAGTACGTGACCCCGGTTGAGCATTGAATAACAGGCGCGCCATTCGGTCGGATTGCGGCAGAAAGGATGGTGCAATTTGGAGTAATTAACAGCGAGTCGACGGTGGTAGGAGGAAAATACGCGGCTTGCGACTTGACGTTTCTAGGTTGGTCGTCACAACACGAGGTTGTGTATGGATCGAAGTACTCACATGCAAGTTAGCTTCCCCGATGCGGTCAACAGAAGAAGTGCTGTTTTGCAACTCTGTATCATTACACATTGTGAACCTAGGCTTAGCGTTGGCATTATCCTTGTTGTGTGTCCGAGATTGGATCAGTTCACAGGGGGTCGTATAACACTTATCTAGCTTACCTCCTTCCCGTGTGAGAGTACACATTTACTGACCCGTCTTGCATCGCGACTGCACAGAACGACAACGATGCGGTCAAGCCCACCACAGGTGACGGTAGATAATCCAACCACTGCGTTTGCTTGCCGCTCACGAACAACACTTCCGTGGGCCCATCTCCCTCCGAATTCCGAGCCTCCAGTACATCTTCACTCCCATCCACTTTTGCACTTAAGAATGTCAACACAGGCGGTAATGGCAAGACGTCGGCGGCATGTAACAGGCGTGGCGCCTCCCACTTTTGACCCACACTGGCGATCTCGCGGATGGCAACGCTGTCTCTCGGTAGGTCTCCACCCAACGTGCGTGGTTTGACAGGCAGTTCCTCGTCCAATACGGAGGCTTTCCGCTTTCCTCTGCCTATCTCGGGGGTCTGTTCCAGGGAGTCAATGGGTACCTCCATATCCATGGGGCCGCCCATTTCGATATCTGCATCGAAACCACGCATACTTGGCACGGGTGATACGGAGGGTGAAGCAGGTCTTGGCTTAGATGCCGGTGGCCGCAACTCAGTAGGCGGCGGTTCTCGGGCAGGTGGAGCAGTCGCTGCAGAAGGTATCGATGACATGAGGAGAGGCTGAACACGTTTCTTCGTGCTTTTCTTGGCAACCAGCTTGTTGATGTATTCGCCGCCGTTGACAGCTGTCGTACCAAACCCTGATTGAGTGTTTTGTGAGGTTGTGCGTGGGTTCGGGGAAGGAGGAGGGGTGATGCGGGATGCGGACGGAGCGTCCTGGTCCCCATACTTGGTACCGTGAGAGTAGCCGTCAGGAATAGGAGGTGAGACAAAGCCGAATTTCTGTAGGTATTGCGTTTGTGCGCCGTAAGGGGCTATGCCTTCCAATTCTTCGGCATCGAAATCGAACACCGCAACTGTGCCGTCTGAGGAAGCGGCGTAGAGAGTGAGCCCATCCCGGGACCTGGAGAATGTTAAAGGGGCCGAGAAAAGATCACGGGGGCTCACCAACTAAGGTCCATGATTTGCCTCTCAAAAACTTCCCTGGCAACGATAAGAGGGCGAGCAGTTTTCGTTTGCCAAATTGAGATGGACCTATCATCCGCTCCGAGAGCAACGACGGAGCATATATTTGAGGTTGCGAGAGGTGCATCCGGGTTACGCAAAAAGATGTGTGGATTGTAGCTCTAATGTTGCGTGATTCATCGCACGGGAAGCAGGAGACGGCGGCGCTTACTGCAACTTCGACGGTATTTTCGTGACCAACCAGGCTGATCTCAGAAGTCCAAAGGCCCCGGGTTATGACAGCAGCGATGAAGACGAATCCCCTGTTGTTTGTAGCGTTGGAGGCTGTTATGTGGGCACCATCCGGAGACCAGCTAGCATAGTGGTGAGACCAAACCATAGAGGAATATTGCGAGAACAAACCTAAGACGACGAAAGAATGTACTGCCAGGCGAATCCTCGAATGGCTTGGTTACCTCGGCCTCTAGACCCCAGTCTGTAGTCCGCCAAATTTTGACGGTCTTGTCGTCTGACTGGGTAGCCATAAATTCGCCCACAGGATCGAAACAGACACCCTTGACGAATCCATTATGCTGATCTAGCTTTCGTAGCCGTTCTAAGGTTATACACTAAGGACGCGCAAGAACTCTCGGCAAGACCGTGGGGAGTGCTTACCCAGAGTATATCCACACCATATAATGATGTTCGAGTCCAACCCGACAGAAGCTAGGTAGCGGTCTTCGGGTGCCCAGGCAATGTCCACGACATCTGCGAGACAGTGTATATGCAGAACAACTATCGGGAGAAGAAATTAATTACCGCTTTCATGGCCTGGTAGCCGTTTCATCGGTTTCCAATTTTCGATGTTGATCTCGTTGGAACCAAAGACCTTGCCCCGACCTGACCTGTTCCGTGGCCACAAATGATGAATAATAGATGGCAGAGTGTTGTACAAGTATACGCACGGATCAAGGTCCCAGATCATGATAATCTCATCATCGCTGCCACTCGCCAACCATCTTCCAGAATGTGCCCATCTGATGGTGAGCACAGGCCCCGTGTGCATGCTGAGAGTGCAGAGAGATTTCGGTGGGCGATTTGAGTGCTCGGAAGCGGGGTTGAGGATGGGCTTGGTACTCCATATGCGCACTTTTGCGTCGAGTCCTCCCGTTGCTATTCGCGAGCCATCGGGGTGGACATGGATGGAGAAGATGGAGAGGCGTTTGGTGTCCTTGGCACTATCTGGTGGTGGTAGGATTAGTGAAGATAAATGGTATAAATGATCCGGCGATACCCCTGTGTGTTATCCATGTCGGCTTTGTGAAGCGCATCGTGTTGGGCCAACAACTTGAAGTACTGACGAACTTGAAGAGTAACTAGTGAACCCTGCACAAGGGTGCATCGCCACCCGGCTATGAATTATCTGGCGTTTTGGCACCTCTTCATCGACATCCCCACGCAATTCTTTGAAAAAAAAGGCGCCATTGTATCGCCATGTCACTTTATTGATTGTCATATCACCCAAGGTTGTTCACTTCTGACAGTCATGAAGGTGTATTATTACTCGTAACTTTAAGTGGCCGCCGGTCACAACTTATCAGCCGCCGCGTATGATCACTACCGAAGCATCATTAATTGCGCCATCCCATATCATGCGTCAATTCACAAGATGGTGAGATACCGATCTAATCTAGGCCTATGGTGATGTGATCGATCTCTTATATCTCAGGGTTCCGATAAGCGTTTGGAGCGGCCCGTGTATCATCAAAGTCACTACCCGGCCCTTCGATGTCGACCCCCAGCGTCCTTGGTACTTCGCAAGTTGTGTCTGGCTCGGCTTCCACAGACGACCAAACATCTGTTGTCAAGGACTCAACCCATGAAGAACGAGTATTCTCAGAACTCGTAGATGAAGAGGAGGGGAGTTTCAGTTGGACGAAGGCTTTGTTTGGCAGGCGAACTAAGCTCCATGATCCTGACGCAATCGCTACAAGGCGCTCTGTGTTTGACGATTCTCATCTTGCGCCCTACTATTGGCCGAAAAAGGATTATGAAAACATTCATCGTTTCGATCCTTCAGCGAGGTGGACCTACCGAGAGGAGAATGTGAGTGACCCTATCTGACGCGAGACATATTTCATTGTTCGTTGACTTTCGCCAAGGCACTTTTGCGTAAAGTCGATTGGAAGGTTATGCTCATGGCCACTATTGGATTCTCTGCTCTCAACCTGGACCGCAGCAATATCAATCAGGCAAATTCGGCCAGCTTTCTCTCCGATCTGGGCTTGTCCACAAACGGTAATCACTCTCCGACTATCCTTGACGTATATGGTGAATCATCAAAACCTTTCTGAAATCAGACTTTAACCTTGGAATCACCATTTTTCGTCTTTCCTTCCTATGCGCCGAGTTGCCATCTCAGCTGATTTCGAAGCGTGTACGTCGGTCCCAATGGTCCAGGTACCTAGCATTGATGTCACCAGGTTGGACCGGATCGCTGGATACCGACCCAGATTTGCTTATGGAGTGAGCCATCTACTGACAGTGTGATACGACACTCAGAAAGCCACAGGCATTGTTACCCTTTGTCAATTTTGGCTTACTGGAAGAGCATCATTTCTTACCTGCCGTGCATTACTTGGGTGCGATGGCTCATCCTTGCATTTTCTTATAATATCCTGACCCCAGATCTCAAAGTCTGCTTCAAGGAGGGTATGGGATCAACGGATCCCTTCAGAAGAAATCGACTGATCCCCTACTTTCTAGTTTCATACCTGACCTGGTTTTATATATGTCATGTGTGTCCGTCTATCTGTGATATTCTTGCATGCTAATTTCTCTCAGACTTTTACACCAAGACTGAACTGCCTATCCGCTTGGCTGGCTTCTGGATGTCTGCAAACTTTTGTGCCATTGTCGCTAGCTTCTTGGCATACGGTGTACTACATCTCGATGGCGTTGCCAGCAAAGCTGGATGGCGGTTGGTCACTCTTATTCGTCAGCGAAGTCTGATCCTGATCATCCGAGTCACAGGTGGTTATTTTTGATAGAGTGGGTGAAGCGATTGATCCACAAATGTTATTCTATTTAGTCGCATCAACAGGGGCTTGATAACATTTGCGATAGGTTTCGCTTCTTTTTTCAATATGCCACCATCTCCCACGCAGACAAAAGCATGGTTCCGACCAAAGGGATGGTTTACAGAACGTGAGGAGGTTATTATAGTCAACAAGGTCCTTCGTGATGACCCGAGCAAGGTGACAAATCCCATGTGCATCGTGATCTATTCTGTATAACTATCTTCAGGGTGATATGCACAACCGAGAGGGATTGACCCTAAAGAGACTTTGGACTGCAATGTGTGATTATGACCTTTGGCCAGTGTATATTCTGTGAGTATGAGCGACTTTTATGCTACAACCCTTGACTGACGTGGTCCATAGTGGCCTTATGTTTGGTATACCGAATACCCCACCCTCAAACTATCTTACACTCCTACTTCGGGATGCCGGGTAAAATAAAGATCAAACCTGCTTGTCCATTACCCACTGAAACACTGCGTTAGGTTTAGCACGTTCCAAACTAACTTGCTGACCATACCGTCGCAGGCATTGGGAATCATCACCATGTTCATCATTACTCTCGTATCAGAATCGGTTGGCGAACGCACAATAGTGGCAATGATGGAAGACCTGTGGGCGCTTCCATTCCTGGTGGTGCTGTATGTGCTACCATCGAGCCCAAATCCCTGGATATTTTTCGTAGGTATTCTAGGCCTTCTTTGCAGAAGTCACTGACAGCTTGGTAGGGAGTAGTCACTGGACTCCTTTCATACCCGTATGTCATTATCGTCTCAGAATGCGGTAGCTGAAGCACTGATTCCTGCACTGGCAGTTATACCCACCCAATCCAAGTAGGCACTGTGACTAGTCGGGCTTCTGAAGAAAACTGACATCAACGAATGACAGGTCGGATGGTGCTCTCGAAACTCCGGGGCGGTAGCCAGTCGCACGGTCAACGCTTCCCTTTACAACATGTAAGTCAATAGTTCCTACCTGTTCACTTTACGTACATTCACTTCCAAACGTTTGTTTAATGCAGGTTCGTGCAAGCAAGCAACATTATTTCGGCTCAGATATACGTGGCCAGCGACGCTCCCAGATGTGCGGTTGTTCTTTACTGATTCCCGGAAAGGGAGGATCTCATATTTGCCCCTTGCGCACAGACGAACGCGGAAATCGCATCCTCATTATTATCTGTACCGTCAACCTACTTGTGCTATATCCTGGTACAAAGGCATATTATCTCTGGCGAAACCGACAGCGTGCTAAAATCTGGGACGCAATGACGCCTGGAGTAAGTGCAAGTTGGACTGTGCCAGAACTCTTTCTGGACGTACGACTGACGCATTCATAGGAGAAGATGCATTATCTGAGGACCACGCAAGAGGTTGGGAACAGGAGGCTTGATTTCCGATTCGCACATTGAATTGGGCAGAATTGGAAACATGCTGCGATGGACGAGAGGAATAGGACTACCTGCCTTGTTTGACACAAACCTGTACCAATCATACTTCCTTTCGATATCGAGTGATTTGACCTTGGATTTGACCGAGATGAACTACCACTGTACTTTGTTGCAGCACTATGATATTTGCGTGATGAGTCTCCCTGACAACACGTGAGTAAAGCTTATCAAGGCTGGCATCAAGTCGCCCTAAGGGGCCTACAACACATCCCAAACATATCATGCATGCTTCATGACCGCCTCCAGATCTAATCGCTCATAGCACGAGGATCGACTTCTACTTTGCAGTCCAGTGAGTAACAAGAGACTCGGAGTGAGATCTCCCGCTGACTTGAAGGGAGTGCGAAACACGGAGGATAGAAACGGCTACCGAACACTACAACACTGGAGTCTGGCACTACACTCGATTTGGAAATACAATTACACTATGTACCTTCAGCCCCAATCATTCGCAACTCTACCCAGATGTCTTCAAGGACTGTCGTGAATAGCATCTTTGTCGCCTCGGATGCAGAATCCTCGAGGTCTGCCTCATCCTTGTGCAAGATGCGGTAGACAAAAGTGACGATCACGAGCAAGTTGCACACGATCATCGAGCATGCCACTTTGACATGTTCAAAGATGATCGAACCCGACGAGACGGACCGGGAAAACATGACCGCCTCTACGACAGTGACGATGCTGATGACGATGCTTGCCGAAAATGCGGAAGCTACCAGAATCTTCTGTTTTGATTTGAGGCTCGTGCCGCGCAAGCACCAGATCGGAAGCGCGCTCAAGAGTAGGTCCCCAACACAATCCGCTGTAACCATCGGTCGGTGAAAGGCTAATACGGGGCTCAACAAATGTCGACTGCTTACTGGTGATTTGGGCTATGAAAAGTATCCTCGTTATGAGACAATCATATGCAAGGCAAACCTGAAGCCGCTGTCCGAGCATCCAGAGTCCCATGATCCCGAAAGAGACACCAATGCCGACAGCGATCCGTCTCAGAACGCCTTCAGGACATGACACGCGGACAATAGAGGTCAAGATGCTTATCCTTGCTGCCCTGCGGTCCGTCGTAGCATCGTTTCCTTGTCATCTTCTGCGCGCCATCGACTCGACAGACAAACGTACCACATTAGTGTTGGATATGCAAACGAGACGATCCAGTTTCCGACGCAGAAGTAACGAGGGAGAGCGTCTGAGCACGCACTCATCAGCGATAAATGGAGGGCAAGTTCGACGATGATCTTACCGTCTGGGATTGGCTGCTCGAGCACTGCAGTAATCAGGAAGGCGATGTCGGCCAAGAACGCCAGCACAGTCCAAGCATCATCCCACCACATGCGGGCTATATACCATCGGTACCAGAGCCTAAACACGGTTGAGAGTACTGCCATGCTATGGAAGAACACTGAGATAGCTGAGGATAGATACTGTGGTTCGTCATCGAAAACATCTCACAAAAAAGCAGGAAAGTCACCAATGAATCTCCAATTCCAGTTAGGGAACATCACGTTGGATAGGTGTAACAACGAGCGATCTTCAGCTTTTGTCCAGACAACTTTTTGCACCGTCATATTCAAGGAAGTCGGATGTGTTGCCGATGCGACATCATATTGCGGCCGTACTAAGCTAGTCGAGCCACGAGGCTATGTATCTAGTCTCGTGAATATACGAGATGGCAGCGCTTAAGTATCTCGCTTCCACCTCAGCGTATCCTATAAACGAGCCTGCTGAACTCGTTTCATTCAGCTTCCGCACCCGCCCACCACTCCCTCGAATCCTAGCTAGGTAATTTAGTCCGTCACGCACAGCTTCGCCCCCATTCAGTCGTGACCTGCTTGGTGCCCATAGCGTACTCTCGCAGCCAGTATTTAAAGAGCCGCTGTCGGGTAACACAGGGCATCTGCCAGCGCCCCATGCCTGCGAATATTAATGTGTTTGAGTAACCACTGCCGGGTGACGCAGGAACGCGCCGATCACAAATTCGGAAGCAGTCGAAGGGCAGCCAACCAAATTCACTCCCCTGCGGGAGCTATTACATAATGGCTTCGTGGCACCGTACCTTACTTCAAGTTCTTTTTTTTTTTGGACAAGTGATATTATTATGCAGCGACTGTCTAAACTAATCCTACATAATACACTAAGGCGGCAGTCTGGGACTGCCGGTTCGATTACTTCAAGTTCCAAATCTTCTAACACCGTCCACATGATCTCACGCGCATGCTCTTGTAAGCTTCGCTCTCTCTGGGCCGGAAAGCCATCCGCGCCCACTCATTGTGTTCACACTAAACACCCTCGAGTTCGAACTTTCCGGGTCCTGGTTACCTGAGCCGCGAAGCGAAAGCGTACGTGGTGATCGCAACCGAAACCCAAGCAACCTCCCGACACATACACACGATATTGAAACCTAGACTTAGCCGAGATTCAGCGTATCGCCTAGGATACCACAAAACCGACATTGGTCATTACGATCAACAGTGGTTAACGGTTCAACAGAAACATCGAAAAAACCCATCCTTCAATATTTCGAGTTGTTGGATTCCAATTGGGCTAAAAAGCCAGTCGACGAATTATTTGGAGATGTTAGCCCGGATCGGAACTCTGCTCGTACATGAAATACATTCATGGATGGCTCAAAAAGGCATCAAACACAACTGATCATGTACATGCCCGACTTCTCCCTCTCAACATATGTCCGAGATGGGCCGCCGCCACAGATCTAGATATCTTAGATCGACTATCACCGAAAGATAGTATTCCCCTACCTAAATGTCACGAGTATTATCCTGATAGAGCCAAAAGGGTGACAGATCAGTGACTCGATGGAATACCCGCCGACTGAAAATCACCAGACGTTTTGGTCGTCGGGAGATCCCGACACGCCTAAGGCGTAGACCAAAAACGTCTGGTGCCGAGACCATCCTATGTCAGTGCTGGTGGTATGCCCGACCTGGGAGACAAGCAAGAATGCAAGTTCGACATCCGTGAATCATGACGCTGAGTGTGGCTCATTCGTCTCGCTGTTCTCTGACTTATCCCTATGGCCAATAGACCTGCTCAGAGTGTGTGACGTGTTGCATTTTACACATGGAATTCTCTTGATTGTCTTCCTACGCCACTGGCAGTTCTGAATGACCCGCAATCGACTCGGAGAAGCCTTGAATCTCACATCCCACATTGGAAATTGATGATTTATTACGAGTGGAGCATCGTTTATTCCCAGGATTGTTATAATCCTATTTTAGACAGCTACTCGAATGGCCATTTGTTTGGGACTACGACTGAAGTACTAATAGAAGGTGAGCTCAGCGTCACATTGTCGGTTGCAATTGCATCTAAACGTTTTGGTAGGTAGCTATTCCATACATATTATCATTGGCTATAACAACTTGCATTCCGTATCCGTTCTCCAAAATGCCAGAAAATCCAGGACTTAAAATTCCGGGAAATCAGTTGAGAGCATCACCTGAGAAAAAGACAACGTACGCAGGACAACCGACGACGACGGTCATCACCGTAAGTACCGTGTCCCCTTTGCCAAATCCTAGCGCAGAGTAGACCGCGGCGGCGAACAGAGGAAATCCACAGGTGGTTAATGGGCGGAGACGAGATGCTGCCACCATCGCTGTACCGCACTCGGGACCGCCCATAAATTTCGCTCGAAGGGCCGAAGAACAGGGATCTAATGGCTACCCATTTCAGATCAGACGCGAATCCAAAACGTTGAAAGAAACTTTATTCGCCATAGGCGAGCACAAAGACGGACGTAGTAAACACAATGACGACACTGCCATGGATTCCAAATTGGGCAGCCAGTTGATCGGTGATGGAGCGACCATGGAAAAGGACACGAGTGTTATGAAGGTAAACCCCGAGACAATGGCAGTCGCAGCCCACTTTTTCTTGAAACTCCAGCTTGAAAGAAACGCGAGGGGACCGATAAGTGCGAAATGATGCTGTCGTACATATTGGATTTTTGGGGTCGTCTGGACCATCCCAATCGATCACAAGTACGTTGGTGTTTTCTCCATTTGATGATGGTTTTTCATTTGGACTGATAGGCTTGGGACCATCTTGTGCTAGACTTGATATGTCCGGTAATTCCCATGCAACGTGGTGCTCGGGGAGACCCTTCCATCTTGTTCCGAAGTGTTTGCCGAGCTCAGGTGGTCCCGGATGCTGTTCAGCGCAACCATAGAATTACTTACGGGGCTGCTCAATTCTTCGTGAGTAGGTCAGGCCACAGCGATGGAGTGGGGGTTTAGCGAGAGGCAGTACCGCGCTATGCGACAAGTGGATCATGGGACCATGGGACTGTTTCCCGAGCAAACCCCGGTGTGATGGCAGTCTTGCCAGCCGTCTCTAACTTAAATTCAAAGTGACTCCGAGCACTGGACAGCCTATCAGTGAACTACTAAGTAGCCGAGGAAACTAGAGAATACCATTTGTCGTCGAGCAACGACGTTCGACTGCATTTTACCAGGTATTAGAGATACTAAATATCCTTCCCGGTCCCAGTACATGCTCCGCGTGCGGATATCTTGGTCGAGTACTTACTTAGATTCGAACAACAAGAAATGTGTTGTTTGTTCCAAGTTTTCCAAGTATGGTTACTCCGCGCGATCTAAGTGCCAGCCTGTCCATGCCACGCGGCGATATGATTATCTCGATACTCCTCGCCTCGGCCCTTCCTTGCCTTCCATACTGCACGCCGTACGACAGTACCCCGAGTATTTTCTTTTGGTATTGAAGTCTCCCTCCCTGGTCCTTCGACATGCCACCAAGTCAACCCGAGCCGCCGACCTTGAGCCGGATTGCGACCAAGTCTGCAGCATCTCAGCCACTCCTCACCGCGAAGGCTGCAAGGAAGCTCATGTCAGTGCAGACCTGGCAGTCTGACTCGTCGGATAGTCGCTCCGCCACCGCTAGCAGTCAAAATGACGGTGAGTCGAAGTTCAATTTGATACACATGTTCAATTTCCTGATTCGTGCCTATCTGATTCTCCAGACTCGGACTCGGATGCCCTTCGAAGACGGTCAGATCATGGCGAGTATCTTACACTACTTTCGTGGTATGAATTTATATTAACCCAAGGAACGCGGCTAGATGTAAGAAGCCACCCTGCTCGACCGACTTTGGCCGCCGAAAGCACGAGGAAAGTCAAGTTTGATGTCCGAAATGATTCGGACAGCGACGATACCACAATACCTGCAGAGCCATCTCAACATCGTGTAGAACAGAGTCTCCCAAGCCAATCCGAGCTCTTTCGGTCTCCTCAAACTGTTAACCGGACGAGACAAAGTGGAAATAGGAAAGGTGAGCTCCATGCTTTTTTTATGCTTTAGATGATCCTGATGAGACTCTCGCTCTAGCTCAGAGATCGCGTAGATCCGCTCTGAACCAATGTAAGTATCGACGATGACAGTTCAAAGTCGAGACAAATCACTCAAGTCGCTCAAGCGGACATCGCCAATGATAAACCCTTCAAATGTGCTCGTTATCATAATTTTCGCACAGACGAAGTCAGCAAATGGAGTAAATTTGCGCGAAAGGAGCACAAGGAAAGTGGAAGGCGCTGCGCGCGCATGTCGATTGGTACAGCCAGTCAACGTAGATCATCTCAAAGCACCGGTATTTCCAAACAGGATAAACGGCGACGATGGTTTCTTCGTCGTGGAAATGTTGGGTCGCGCGGGAGGCATATCACTTCTAATCACGAGGTTGAAAGTGAGGGACACGATGAGGATTTACAACAGTGAGCCTTCAAGTCACGGACAATGTATCGGTTCTCGGGATGTTTACAACCTCTGATAGGCCACTTGGGCAAATAGCCGCTAAAGCTGCTCGCAAGGCCCAAGTTGCCATGAAGTCAGCGGCGGGTCGCCCTCTGGTTCCCTCACATGAATGGGACATCGAGGGCGAACATGATATCGATCATCCAGTCGTGGATGAACCCACCGACGAATACCCGACTGATACATCGGAAAGTGATGAGGAAGAGGTCCTTGAACATACGGAGCCATCGCAAACTCTTCTGGACGGGTTAGAGCGGCTCTCATCGAGTGCCATTCGACTCCAGAAGATGCGACGACTTCCCTTCTTATGTCGTAATCTCCGGAGCGGTTTCCAGCTTCATTGTCAAATGGTTGGCGTTGACACTAAACCTCGTTCCCTTCCGCGCACGCCGATTTCTGTTGTTTATAGCTGCCCGCTTATAGATGGTGCCTCGAGTTCCTCCGGAGGACTTCGCACTACGTCCGCAAAGAGCTCGATGAAAGACTGGTTGTGTCCACTGTGCGATTTGCATAAGAAATTCGACAATCCGAGCATGTTAGATAAGCACCTGGCGTGGGACCATTCAAGTGTCAAAGTGCTTTGGAATCAGGTGTGTCTTGTTTATCTGTTCGAAGCCTTCATCTTATGGTTTAGCATTATACATTGCTTTCGTTGTCCATTCCAGATCCCCAACCAGAATCGTAGGCAACCTCTCAAACAACCGGGCTAGTTTAATGCGTTAATTGCTCGATATTGCAGTAATCCGGTCATAACGCGTCGTCAAGTTCCCATCAGACAAATCTCGAAATTGTCGTCTGACTCGAGGCATGTAGAAAGTACAGATCCCGACCAGAAATCTCCTGTCCGCATTTCCAGTACACCGTCCGGCGTTGCGAGTGAATTCGGTTCTGGTTCCGTCTCTACCATCCCAACAAGCTTGGAGGAGGACCTCAAACCAAAATACGACATGTCCGGATACTCGAACCAAGCAGTTGCCGATACTTGGACCAGAAGTACTTCGGTATCAAGACGTTCGGCCTCTCAAGCTCTGTCAGCGGCCAATGCACAAGACGGCTTCGGACCATCAGCCATATCCCCATACTTGCCAGAGACGGACGAGAGAGGTGATGTTTACTATTCCTGTCGTCCTGGTGGCCCACGCCTTTTCGATTTCATGAACACGTTGTCTTTGAGAAAATATGGAGTGCTCAAGTGGGTGATAGTCGATAGAGAGGAGGAACTATTCGAACTGGACGACATTCTCGACGAGGACAAGGTGATGCAAGCACTCTGGTTCAGATGGATTTTCCTAAATCGGTAAGCATCTTTCATGCGTGTGTTATACCAGTGTCAAGGCAAACAACCGCTCCAGGAATAGCTTTGTCGCGAGCTACTTTGGCGGAACCAAAGCGTTTATCAAGGATAACTGGAAACTGATAAAACAAGGTGCTGGATTGTTGGCGCTGAGAACATGGCTATTGGTAAGCAGTTGTCCTCGTCGTGCAACCCAAGGCAAGATTCTGAGGTGCCTTTCCGACCCTGGCAGGTCCTGCTTGTGAACAACTTCCTCCTTCCAACGGAGGTTGCCACGCTCATGCGGTATTACCAGGAGCTAGCGGGTATACAGCTGCGGTAGTAGGTAGGCACGAACGAACGAATCTAGCATCCTTGCACTTCACTTTCATTATCCCGATGCCTCCCCGGTATTCCACACTTCTTTGCTCGATAAGATTTTGTTAGAACCAAGTCGTCGGCAGCGCAAGTGCAATGGGGAATCCTAGTCAGGGCCCATTATAATATGGTCTTCCCTTACTCATCGGTCTCGACTAGGACCACGACGTAAACGTTTGCCGTTAACCAACTTGGTGGTGCGCCCATACAGCTGCGTAGATATTTGGGCAGTTTTGTCGCTTCCTGCTCACCAAGCGTCATCGTAGATGCTGATCCGTCGGAGATGGGCGAGTTATAGATGACTAGCAGCCGTACAGTTCCAAACTCAGAACGCCTACTGGTGTATGTCAGGCTTGAGCTCCACGACTCAGTGATATTGAAAGTCATCCATGTCATCCGATCCACATGCAGTCGAGTCGACGAGCCATGTATATATGTTGACTCAACTACTCATAAGTATTACGGGATCTCACGATCTTGTCAGCCTTCGCTAGGTTCCTTGCGTCTCGGTTTCCATCGACCCCATCTCATGGCGATCCTCTTGGTAGATCCAAGGCGTGTCGTCGAACCGAGTAACTGGTTGAGACTATCTGGCAAATGAATTGTTCTAGATCTTGTTAGAAACGGACTTCGAGAAGTGTTTTGTACGACATTGTATGTACGAACAGCATCGAGAAAGAACTGCGGTCTCTGAGCAAAATCGATTGAGTAATGGAATAGGCATCTTTTGAACTTTCCAAGGAACCAGTTTTGGTTGATACAAGGGAAAATGATGATCAAGGACCTGGAATAGATAATGTATTGTTACAGGGGGAATGCGACGGCTGACTTGATGATGGGGCATCGCAAGATGTGGTCAATGCCCATTTAGCACGATGAACATGAATTAAATACTACACGTTCGTGTGTGTCGCCTTCCTTCAAATTATCAGGGAATTTCGTTACAGAACCGGATGATGTTACAATTCTAGAGTATGTGGCACATGATAGCGCTAAAGACAGGTACATATGCGGTGTTTTCATACGACTTTTCCATCGATTCGCTAGTGGACTAAAATATATAGTGTAGAAGAGTGTTCGGGGGTTGTGAATAAATAAGGCACCTGCTGGTAACAAGCTAGTAGGAGTATCAGTTCCACTTGAAGTTGTTGGCCAGGACGATGCCAGGCGATCGGAAGGATATAGTAGTCATCGGCGCAGGTACGCTCACCACCACGCTTTGTATCTGTTCTTGCACTGCACCTAGTTACTACCGTTGTCGGGAGCGGCGCTCGATAGCGACCCTGGCTCAACGATAGCATCCTGTGGTGTCTTGCTTTCACCTCTGCTCACCTACACGTTCGGAACAGGCGTAGTCGGTCTATCCACTGCCATCCGCATCCAAGAGACAGGCAAGTACAACGTAACCATCGTTGCCGAGACGTTTCCCACCGACCCACGGACGATCCGGTATACAAGCCATTGGGCTGTGAGCCTCCTCCAACTGATCGTGAGTCATCGTGTCGCATTGATCAGCTCTCCTCTACAGGGTGCACACCATGTCAGTCAGGCATTCGAAGATGCAAGACAGAAAGGTACGTTATCGTATTGTCTTTGGTATTCCTTCTCGAAACAATCGCATTTATCGACTCTGTGGTCTTCCTATCAAAATGACCATGCAGCACTGGACAAGGAAACATTCAAAACAATGTGGCAAGACTCAGAGCCCGATGGAACAGGGGCGGTCGCAGGATTTTTCTTTAGACACACCCACACTGAATTCCGAGCGGATGGCATCGATCCTTCTCCATGGCTGGATTACATGCCCAATGTGAGTTCTCCGTTTTGCTTTGGAACTATCCACTATGCATACCTCGTCGCTCGACAAACGACGTCGTGCAGTTCCGTTCAGTGTCAGAACACGACCTCATCCCAGGCTCCACAACTGGGTATACGTTTACCACCTTCACTCTTAATACACCCTCATACATGAACTGGCTCCTTGCCCGCTTTCTCTCTGGTGGAGGCTCCACGAAACGGGCGAATTTGCAGCACATTTCCCAGGTAATACTTATTGTGCATCTATCCTGCGAATTCTCTGGGTCAGCACACTCAAATAATGAAACAATATATCCGTAGGTATTGGACAGCACAACGAATCCAACGGCAATCATCGCATGCCCTGGGATTGGCGCCCGCTTTCTCGGGGGTATCGAAGATAAGGATGTTTATCCCATCCGTGGACAAACCATCCTTCTACATGCACCATGGATCAAGTATGGAAGGACGCTCTCTGGAGCGGATGGATCATATATTTATATGATGCCACGGTGTACAGGGGACGTACGTCTTTCTTTACTTCTGGATTCCGCAAAGCGAGGAAATGCTCAACACCATGCCAAACAGGTGCTCGTTGGTGGGATAAAAGTGCCCAATGACTGGCAAGTATTTCCCTTCCAAGGCTCTCAAACCCATGTCTCCCTCACCGAGTATCATTGATGCTAGGTACCCAGTACCGCGCACTACGGATCGAACCTACATCCTCACACATATACTCAGGCTCTGTCCTGACCTTGCACCTCCCTCTGTGCGTGCAAGCCGTGAACCGACGGTTGAGGACCTTGAAGCGCTCATCGTCGACGAAGGGTGCGGGCTACGCCCTGCAAGAAAGGGAGGAATCAGACTCGAAATTGGTTCTCTTGAACGAGGAAAAGGAGGGAATATTCCGGTTATCTATAACTATGGGTGGGTTCTCGATTTAATCATGGTCGAGTTTTACAGCTATGAGGTGCTGACCACAGGTTCCTGCACATATGTAGTCATTCCGGAATGGGATTCCAGTCTTCATGGGGGTCCGCAAGCGTCGCGTTGGCGCTACTTGAAGACGCTATTCACGGGGCAGAAAACAAAAAAGTGTAGAATACGGGTAGATACGGATGATCAAGGAAGGGGGTTATTATTTGTTTACAACAACGAATAGGGAATGTTCCCACTGTGCAACTGAGCGGACTTCAGGGTACACAACTTGTCCAATTACCACCACCATCACGATGAGGATACTCGATTTGCTGCCTCTCGTTACCCTCTCCACCGTCCTTGCGTCTTTCATCCCCGATGCACAGGTCGTTCTCGGTGATGCCTTGTCTCCAGTCCATGAAACGGTCGGTGGGCTGCCCAATCCACTCCAGTCCGGATTGAACAAGGCTGGCGCGAAAATCCACAAGTGGACAGATGGAAAGACTTTTGTGCAGGAGCACGGCTTGATGTGTGAGTGAGCAGTAAAACATGGCGGGTGGCTGACGAGACACGCACTACGCAGACGAGCTCGTCCAGCACTCACACTTTTCCGACTATCAGCTGAGGCTCATCGAGCCGACCCTTTGCGATCCAACCGTCAAGCAGTATTCTGGATACCTCGACATTACCGACGATAAACACCTGTTCTTTTGGTCCGTTTCATCCTACCCTACGTTCTGCAGTCCATCTGACGCGATCGTGACTTGATTTCCCAGGTTCTTTGAGGCCCGAAACTCACCAGAGGATGCGCCTCTCGTCATGTGGCTTAACGGTGGTCCTGGCTGCAGCTCCTCCACGGGTCTTCTCTTCGAGCTTGGCCCTTGCCGCATCGCCGATAACGGCACTAGCACGACTCCGAACCCCCACAGTTGGAACACGAATGCTAACATTATTTTCCTCGACCAGCCAGTCGGTGTAGGATACTCCTACGTGGAGGATGGGAGTACCGTCAACACCAGCCCAGTTGCGGGACAGGACGTGTATGCGTTCCTAGAACTCTTCCTCTCCCGTTTTCCCGAGTATGCGTCCCTGCCCTTCCATCTCGCAGCTGAGAGTTACGGTGGCACATATGCGCCGAACATCGCGAGCGTAATATACAACGAGAACAAGAAGATTCCTTTGACGACGACGTCCAGTGCCAACCATGCACTCGTTAGAATCAACCTTGCTTCCGTCATGCTTGGTAACGGGATGACCGACAACTATATCCAGATGGCCTCGATACCTGACTATCTCTGCGAGGGCCCTTACCCTATCTACGATGACCCAGAAGGACCACAGTGCCAGGCACTCAGGACCAAGGTACCGACATGCCAGAGACTTGCAAAGGCTTGCTATGATTATGGCTCTCGCTTGGTCTGCGTTCCTGCAGCTTTGTACTGCAACAGCCAGCTATATGGTCCTATCCAGCGTAGGTCCAACTTCATATCTCATGTCTGTCAATTTGAACCTTATTTTCTTATCAGAGTCTGGCTTGAACCCTTACGATGCACGCCTTTCCTGTAACCCCGCGACGGATGGCCCCCTCTGCTATCAAGAGATGGGCTGGGTTGAAGCCTACATGAATCAACCCGATGTCAAAGCTGCGCTAGGCGTGAACCCTCAGCGAGATTTTGAATCTTGCAACATGGCTATCAACCAGGCGTTTATGCTTCAGGGAGATTCGATGCGTAACACTCCCGCTTTGTTGCCCCCGTTGATTAACGACGGAGTGAGATTGTTGGTCTATGCTGGGATCGCTGGTGAGTGGGATGTCCCCATTTCGTCTATGGTATTCCGAGTAGTAAATGGTAGACTGATGTTTGACGTTGCAGATATGATGTGCAACTACATTGTAAGTCCCCCTCGACGTGAGGAGAATGGTTGGTTGTTGATACCCTTTGTAGGGTAACGAACGTTGGCTCGAAGTTCTCGAAACTGATTTCCTCGATGAGTTCACGACTGCGCCAACGGAGCAATGGATAACGTTGCAATCGGGCAAAGTTGCAGGTACCGTCCGCAGTGCAAACAACGGTGGCTCGGGTGCGGGTAATATCACTTTTGTTACGGTGCACGAAGCCGGGTCAGTTTTTCGGTTGCGTCCTCGGCGGAATGTATGCTGATACCTTCTTCTGTTGCAGCCACATGGTGCCGTTCGATCAGCCAGAAGCTGCTTTGGTAAGTTGTCTGCGCGGCGTCATCCTCATGAGAACATTCTTATCAATTTGTGTGTTTCCACAGGACATGTTTACGAGATGGATCGCAGATATTCCCCTGGCATAATCTCGAAGAGATGACATATGCTGTATCTATGGGAATCGGTCGACTATCGCCATGTACATGTAATGTAGGGAGCGATATTCCGTTCTGGACAATTTATCCGAGATTCTCAGTCAATGTCGATGCTTAGATCTCAGACGCACTAGGCTTCTGAGGCATTCACCCACTGTCCTCTTTGCGTGAGGTATTTTTGCTTAGTTCTCGCTTCTATCGCCTATTGCTCGCATCCATGATCTGAGAAGTTTGGTTGCTCTCTCTTTTGCAGGTCACCGAGTTTTAGATCCTTAGGTGTGCGTATGGACCGGAGATGCTCAGGTGATCAACACTTGGTTCTTCAACTGAATAGTAGAATCGGTTCGGCGCCACGACTGATCATGAGATAATCAGCAGGTCGACGTAACTTTCAACCCTCGTCTCAGTGACTAGTGCACCCGCTGCTCTCATTCTGGTCCTGATCTTGTCGAGAAGAAAGGGTGACAGACCTGGGGGAATGGGGTCGGAAAATCGTAAGTGCGGGCCGTGTCTACACTTCCGTGTGGATCTGAATGCGAATCCGTCATTCTCATGGCCGATCGTGGTTCCTCGTCCGGAGAACTAGGAAAAGTTACATAAAAACAATTGGGGTGCGTGGATTTGGATCCATCATGAATCATGATGTCGGTTCGATGTCGGTCCTTTTTTTTTCGTCCACCTTTGTCAGTGAGGCTCCCCGGAAATATAAAGGTTTACCGGTCAACAATGAATATTCTATTCGATTTACGAGACTGACCTAGAATATAGTCGGAAGCGAAGTGGGGCGTCGATTTCGCTTCCCCGAGTCAGTGTTGCTAGTCACCAACGCCGCGTCGTCTTCTTTCTTTCTTTCTTTCCCGCTCACCACTCACCCTTGCACTTGCACGCACACTCGATATCCCACTCGTCCGTCGTACACCCCGCGCCAGGCTAGAGCGTATCTTCTGCTCGGTGCCCAACCCACCTCCCTGGCGCCGACTGTCTTCTGATCCCGAAGTTTAGGTCTGGTATAGTGGGACTACCCTGGCGCAGCGTCGCCTCGGGCTTTCGCCCATGCAGATGCCCTACTACATATCTCAGTAGCGTTACTGATACCACGATCTTTTGTACCTACGCACATCTATTACGCCTCCCCGCCTATCCCTCTGACGGCGCAAACACCCAGCGGTGGTCGTATTCCTCACTCTTATTCATCCGGGTCACTAGTAGGAACTTGAATGGAAAGTCAAAAAAACTGAGAGGGTGAAGCCTGACTTGAAGATTCCCTTTCGACCAACTCCCTCATGAAACCTGGGGGAAGGGACCACTGACGATGACTTTCGATGGCAACAAGTTGAAGGGCTCAAGTCCAAGACGGTGCGACATTGCTTACGGACATTAGAACAAAGATACGAGCTCAATCACGCAGGGCGACCGAAGTCGCAGCATATTCAAGTCACCTGGGTCACTTAGCGGGCCACTGGCACATCATGAGTATGTTCGACCTGGACACCTTATTTGAACTACTACCTGCACGAGAAGCAACCCGATAACTACACTGATGTGCAGGTGGGCGGCCCAAAGAATTTCGGGCAGACGAAATAACATCAAATGTATTTGTTCAAGTAGGTCTACGGAACAACAACGACAAGGAGGCTTGATCTATTTTATACATTCCAAGACAGTCAATGAGAATAGTTTTCGCCATCCCCGGAATACCCCGTGTGCGAAGGGGCCAGAACACACAAAGTATAGTCAATACAGCTCGGGGAGGAACTTCACTGACTAATACGAGCGAGCGCCGCGCTTAGTGAATGTTCGACGTGGTACCAGGGCAGAGCGTCAGCGTGATGGCCGCGTTGTTGCAAGTATAGTCGACAAGATCGGCAGGCTTCGCTCCGTCTGTAAGAAGAGACGTGCGTTAATGCTCTTATTTATGTGGTTTGAGACAAAGAGTGAGGTGACTTACTGGCACCGTCGTTGTCGGGGAAGGCGTACGCGTTGTAGCAAGTGTTGTAGTAGAAGGGGCTGTTAGGACCAGGGCCCGCGTTGTTCGAGCAACCTCCACCGCCAGCAGGGAGAGCACCACCACTGCATGCGGCAACGGAAGAGCAGCAAGGAGAGTAGCATGAACCGCTCGGGCCAGGGACGGGCTAAGTCCGTGTCAGTGCGCGAAAAGAAGCTTCCGGGTAAAGTATACTGACGCAACCGGAAGAGATGGTACACGCGAATGCATCACAGCCAGTGTTGGCCGAGGAAATCTCCATTCCGACGTTGTAACCGTAGATGAGGGAGATGTCGTAGGTCACTGAACCGGGAATAGCGTACTAGGAAGAAAGGCGTTGGACGGTTGAAGTAACTACTTTCGAGCTGGAAACTTACAAAGTTGAATTCGGCCCTACTGAAGGGGGTCACACCATTCCAGGTGGGACCACCGGTGGTGCAAGAACCCGCGCTGTTACACCCAGTACCTACGAACGTGAGCAGAGCTCCAAGGGTCGGTGAAAGAGACCGATGACTCACCGACGTTGACGGCACCGTCCCAGTTGGAACTAATGCCCATGTTGGCACTGGCACCAGCAGCAACGTTCACGTTGTTGGCGATGCTACCGAAACTGGTCTGGGTATAAAGGAAGACGGACTCGGAACACTTGTTGACAACAGTCAGAGACTGCGCCTGAGCTACGGTCACGAGTGCTGCGAGAGCGAGAGTGGAGAGGAGAGACATGTTTGGTAGCAGGGAATTGGAGTAGTCTGTTGATCTGGAGGGAGGGAAGGCTTGAAGACCCAGCTTTTATACTTTTTGCTGCAGACGGTTAGTCTCTCCGGCGACTTTTTATGAATTCCGGGGGTGCTAAGGATGTAAGATCTGGGAAGGAGAGGCAGTTCAGAGCGGAGCAGATCATAATGGAACCATGAACTCATCCTGACCAGGAATATTGCTATTCCATAAAGATTCAAATTAACAATCGCAATGATCGGAACAAGGAAGCCGTACCAAAGTCAGGCTAGGACATTCTGAGTGCAGCTATGCCCACCGTCACTGACGGTTACAGATGGTAGGATTGATACCCCACTATCCAGTGTTGCGCAGGCCCCACGGAAACCATACATCGCAATTGTCAGTTTTGTGACCAAGTTTGTCGAATATGATGCTGTCGTCGCTGCCGCAGTACATAAAGTCGTTTACGCCGTGAAACTTTATCCCATGGGGCATGGGCACGTTGCCGTACCGTCTCCAAAGGTGTTCTAGCGTTGAATTCAAAGTGACGTCAGAATCCAGTACCCGTGACTCCAATGATATTTTTTCGTGTGCATGCTTCCTTGTGAGCGGTGTGATGGAGCCACGAAGAGCCCTCGGAGATAGCATAAGCATATCTGAAGAGGGGAGCACCGATGCAAGGATTTGATGACCTCGTCGGCTAGTCACAGGTTTGAGTGACCGCCCTGCATTGAATTGATAGTTGACTCGTTGCGAGAGCAGTCCGTAGCCAGGGTCACCATTTTTGTTGCACTGGATGGACAATGCTTGCTGCGGAGGGATGAATACTCGCCGGAAGACGTGAATATGCGCACGATCGTGTACTACGAGGCGTGGTTCATCTATAAATATCCCTGGCGCCTTGAAAGTAGCCAGTTTTCGGGTACCGCCTGGGGGCTATAAACATATGATCAAAATGTCTGGAACATCGAGAAGCACAGTTTACGCGACGGCCAACAGCGAGAGACTCGTCATGCATGATGATTCCCTACGCAGTTCACGCCGAGTTCGACTAAAAGATCACAAAGAACCAGTGTTTAAAGAGGTTAACCGGGTGGTGGCGTTCGCACAGTAATTTATACTTACTCCGCACGTTAGTAGTGGGTTTTTTCATACCCCACAGAAAGCGTTTTGGCAAGGGCCCCAAAACCTCGTTCCCGTCGTATAGTCATTGTATTTGTTTGGTCGCTCTTGTTCTGCTTCGCTCTGGAAGTATGACTGTCTGAGATCATATTGTACAGTCACGACTTCCGTTCATCTTGAACCCTTTCGATAATCGATAGTCTATCAAGTGAGTGGCTTCCTGCTTTTTAGGCGGTGGCCGGGGCCCATCATGGCGACCACCCTAGCACGGTAACCACTTTTATGACATTGTAAATGTGCGCCACGTCACACAATAATGGGGGCCTAACCAAGGCCATATAAGATTATTATAAGGTCTCATAAGACCTTTGTAAGTACAATAATTAAATACCGACAGGCTGACAATATTTAAAATGTTAGGTCTGTATGATAAGACATTATATGGCCTTCTAAGAAATCCTGGACTCCCGTGATCAGTGATCTGGGCCGAAAAATCGTTGTGTCGGCGCAGCAGTACGAGATACTTTAATGCGGTGTTTGGGTATTGGAACTTGTGTAGCGTTCCTGACCCACGCACACAGCGTTTCAGTGCCTTCAAGTTCGACGGTCAGCCCACATGGATTCAGAAGGTACTTGTTGTCTCTTTCTGTTGGTGCGGAGAACAATGAATTATTGTGCCTACCAGTTGAACACTTGCATTCGCGGGCAAGTTCACTTTTCGCCAGCTTTCAGCAAGGAGGCGGGACAAATTATATCGACGAGGCGATCGTCCTTGATCGTGAAGCACTGGAACTTTGCCCACCTGGCCACCCTGAGCGATACTTCTCCTTGACTCGGCTTGCAAAGCATCTGTTGGATCGGTACAACCGGATCGGGGAAATGGACGACCTCAACAAGGCTGTTGTCCTCAGCCGAGACGCACTAGCACTTCGCCCACCAGGGCACCCGAGTCGGTCAATTGCTTTGAACAGCCTCGCAGGTCTCTTCTCCACTCGTTACAGGCAGCTCAGGAAAATAGAGGACCTCAATGAGGCAATTGTTCTCGACCAAGCCACACTAGCACTTCGCCTACCGGGGCACCCTGATCGGTGGAAGTCGTTGAACAACCTTGCAGCTGATCTCTCCGCTCGGTACAAGCAACTCGGGGCAATGGAGGACCTCGATGAGGCCGTTGTCCTTGACCGAGACGCACTGGTGCTTTCCCCACTGGGGGACCCGAGTCGATCAATAGCTTTGAACAACCTCGCATGTCATCTCTCCACTCGTTACCAGCAGCTCGGGTCAATGGAGGACCTCAACGAGGCCATTGCCCTCGAGCGAGATGCACTGGCACTTCGCCCACCAGGGCACCCCGATCGGTGGAAGTCGTTGAACAACCTTGCAGCTGATCTCTCCGCTCGGTACAAGCGACTTGGGGCAACGGAGGACCTCAATGAGGCCGTTGACCTCGACCGAGATGCATTGGTGCTTGCCCCACTTGGCAACCCGAGTCGAGCAATAGCTTTGAACAGCCTTGCAGTTCGTCTCTTTACTCGTTACAACCGGCTTGGGGCAATGGAGGACCTCAATGAGGCCATTGTTCTCGACGGAGATACACTGGCCCTTCGCCCACCAGGGCATCCTGATCGGTGGAAGTCTTTGAACAACCTTGCAGCTGATCTCTCAGCTCGGTATTACCAGCTCGGGGAAACGAAGGACCTCAATGAGGCCATTGTCCTTGACCGAGACGCACTGGTGCTTTCCCCACTGGGGAACCCGAGTCGGTCAATAGCTTTGAACAACCTAAGTGTTCGTCTCGCCACTCGTTACAAGCAGCTTGGGACAATGGAGGACCTCAATGAGGCCATTATCCTTGCCCGAGATGCAGTCGACCTTCGCCCACCAGGGCACCCTCTTCGATCCGGCTCTTTGAGCGGCCTCGCAGCTCGTCTCTCCACTCGGTATATGCAGCTTGGCGCAATAGAGGATCTCAACGAGGCCATTGCCCTCGAGCGAGATGCACTGGCACTTCGCCCACCAGGGCACCCTGATCGGTGGAAGGCTTTGAACAACCTTGCAGTTGATCTCTCGGCTCGGTATGAGCAGCTCGGGGAGATGGAGGACCTCAACGAGGCCATTGCCCTTGACCAAGATGCATTGGTGCTTTCCCCAGCAGGGAACCCGAGTCGGTCAATAGCTTTGAACAACCTAGCAATTCGTCTCGCCACTCGTTACGAGCAGCTCGGGGAAATGGAGGACCTCAGTGAGGCCATTATCCTTGCCCGAGATGCACTCGACCTTCGCCCACCAGGGCACCCTCTTCGATCCGGCTCTTTGAACAGCCTCGCGCTTCGTCTCTCCGCTCGGTACATGCAGCTCGGTGCAGTGGAGGACCTCAACGAGGCAGTTGTCCTCGGCCGAGATTCACTAGCACTTTGTCCACCTGGCCATCTGGATCGATCACATTCATTAGACAACCTTGCATTCTACCTCCGTACTCGGTTCACTCGGTCGGGTCAGTTGAAAGACAAGGAGGAACTATTCAGTCTCTATGCTGAACTTGCAGATGTGTCCCAAGTGGTGTCTTCCTCGGATCTGTCTGCCGCTAGAGCATGGATCCGTGTAGCTGAACATTTCCAGCATCCCACGACACTTCTAGCATACGAAACATCTCTTCGATTACTTACTCATCATCTGGCCACACTGCCATCCTTACCTCAACATCTTACCATCCTCAAGAACCTCACGTCGTCGCTCGCAGTGGATGCGTTTTCAGCTTGTCTTCGTAAACGCGCTCCTGCCAATGCAGTCGCACTTCTAGAACAGGGACGGGGTGTCTTTTGGAGCCAGCTCATCCGCCTCCGTACCCCCCTTGACGACGTCGTAGCATCTTGCTCAGCAGGAAAGACATTGGCAGACGATTTCACGCGGCTGACTTCGCTCATCCGCAATGCTCTTGACTCACCTGGTGCAGATCAGCACGATCGGGTGTGCCGCCTCAACATTGAGTTGGAAAGAGTCGTGGTCGGTATCCGCGAGTTACCCGGCCTCTCACGTTTCCTTCTCCCCTCGTTCTTCTCCGATCTCCAACAGGCAGCCAGCGAAGGTCCCGTCATCATTGTGAACGCAAGCGAGTATAGCTGCGATGCACTCGTTGTCCTTGTCGACCAGGATCCCGTTCATATCCCATTGTCAATTACGAAAGAACGTGTTCGAGAACTGTCATCAAAGCTCCGTACCTTGACTGTACTTTCAAAGTCGATGAATGTGACGAGAGATCTTGGCCTCATCTTGCGGCAACTCTGGGACGAAATTGTTTCTCACATTGTTGACTTCCTCCGCACAATATGCCCTCGTCAATCCCGCATCTGGTGGTGCCCGACTGCCGATTTCTCTCTTCTCCCCTTGCATGCTGCTGGTCCGTACAGAAAGGGCCAACAGAATCTCGCTGAACTCTACATTTCGTCCTACACCCCCACCCTTGCCGCCCTCACTCGTGCTAGACGGCACGATCCATCGAATTCTGTCAAAGGGAAACGCTTCGTTGCTATTGGTCAAGCGAAAGCCATCGGCGAAAATGAACTCCATTCAGTAGACGCTGAACTGGCTAACATTGGCCAGCGCGTCGATGGCCTCGCGACATTCACGCGCATCGAAGGTCGGGACTCCTGCATCTCCCGGGTTACTGAAGAGCTCGGCATGACCCAATGGGTTCACCTTGCATGTCACGGTCTCCCCAACCGCAAACTACCTTTCGAGTCCGCGTTCGCTCTCCACGACGGACATTTCACGATCGAACACATCATGCGGTGTGAGCTGGAGAACCCCCAGTTTGCATACCTCTCTGCCTGTCATACGACCGTTGGAGACGAGGAGAGCCCGGACGAGGTGATCCATCTCGCGTCGGCGATGCAGTTCGCTGGGTTTCGTTCTGTCATTGGGACCATGTGGGCAGTAGACGATGCTGAGACGAACAAGATCACTTCGATGTTTTACGACAACATGAAGGAGGAGTCTGGTCGTCTGGATCATACCCGTGCGGCGTTCGCGTTGCACAAGACAATGGGAGAAACAACGGATATACCATTTGATCAACGTATCTTATATATACATCTTGGTGCTTAGTTTTATATCGTCGTGCGCTGTGTAGCTTGTTTTGCTTTTTTTCCTTTGCTTGTATTCACTTTCTGTAACTGCCATCGAATATATCATTAGTCGCGATACTTATGTTCGTAATGAATCAGGTTTCCCATCCAGCGTACTCGACGACAGAAGCCCTGTTTACACACGACGACGTACTACCTTCGATGACCGGGATGAGATCTAATCACATCATTGGGCCCGATGGTAGCCAACACGAAACAACTTGCGCCCGAATACCGGGGGCAAATTTTATCAAGTCCGCATTGCAAAATAAAATAGGGACGTTGTATTCTCTGCGCTGGTGATGATTCGCATCCCCACATCAAACATCCACCACGATCGCGTTTTTTCATTGGCCAATTCTCACGCGGACGTCCCTAAACTCCCAAACGAAATTTACCATGGACGAGTAGTATATCGAGAGTCGTCCTTGTCACTCGGTTTGCATGCGGTCCTTGACAAATGATGGCAGACATGTTATTCAATTCACCTGGATCCCACGATCTCGACAACCTCTGCCGTCTTGGTCCATCCGCCACTGACGATTGAAATTCACCCACAATCCTTCGGGAATTCGGAGGTCGAGTTGACATTCTCATTCCAACATTTCAAGCAATCGGTGGATCCTTACACCCACATGTCCGTCCAGTACACGCCGCTCGCCGGGTGCGTCACCAATCATCGGTTTCCGCGCTTGATGCCCATCTCTCGGGACCCGACATTGTTAACCTGCGCACGAAGAGCGATATCGGCGCTACCTTGCCGTGTGCCTTTATCTGTCTCTCATGCCGATTATCGATCGCGTTAGGATCTACAACGTACGCGCTTACCACGACAGAGCCGAAGGATGCACGGATGCAGCGTCTCAAGTCGGGAAATCGGCCCGCCGGGGCAGAGATCGGTTTCGACACTTTAACTCAACCTTACCGACCCGCTTCGATACGTGTTCATGCATCTTATCACCCTCGACGAGGACAATTAGGATGGGAACAGTTGTGACGTCTTCCCCTACTCCGCCAGAAGACTGAGATTACATTACTCCATCACCCCACATAGCTAGATGATTGACACGGCAACTCTGGTTCTGGTTCCCAATGGGCCGTCCCTTTTTTTAATATGCCACAGTCCCAAAACAGATACGGCGTGTCATTGAACCAAGCAGACAATCTGATCAGTGATGTCAATCAATTGTTATGGGCGTGGGTTCGAGAAGTGCTTGGGATGACGTCTGATATCTGATTACCTGCGGCAGCGTTGACGTTCTTCTAATCGCATCCGAAGAACCCTCCCTCCTGGCCTCATCAAAGGTGTGGGGTCCAGGACGACAGCCATACCCAACTCTCGTGATCCCAAGGCGCGGATCAAGACAATTGACGGAATTCAGTGAAGCGCAGAGCCTTATCACTCAACCGAGAATGAGCCGCCATCACGGGGCTCGGGGTAAGACCAGACAGGGCACCTCCATGGCGATAACGAGCCCAGAAATTGTTCTTATTTGTGGATAAAGTGGATTCAATCTCAAAGACCCACGTAAAGTAAAGTTTGATACTGCCCAAGTGGCCCTTGGGGCCCAGAGTCTAAACGTTGGCTGCCTCGGAGGCCCCCATCGTTGGCTGTCAGTGTCAGCACACGATATCGGACACGTCCGAATTGATACCCATAACTTTGGTGGTGCATTCATCGGCTGTGGCTTCCTCGTACCCGTGGATCTCCCGTCTGCTCCCGCGAGGCGTTTACGGGATCGAGGACTAGAAGCACCCCAAGCCTTGGTTCTATGAATCACGTATTACGTCGGCGTCGACTGATCTGCCCCGCGCGCCCATGAAGATATGAAAAGTACGCACTCGATCCGGATGAGGCCCCAAACCTTTGTATTAATCACGTATCAGGTCGGCGTGGATTGATCCGCCGCGCCCATAGAGATATGAAAATACGCACTCGATCCGCACGGACCTGTCAGTTCATTTAAACCTCCATGATCATCGTGGCGCGTGTACTAAATGGGGTGAGTAAATTGTGCGGGATCCCCTGAGTCTGTCGGGGATCGCTTACCGTCGACCGAGCAAGGCAGGGCGGTCATTCAGCCAGGGATCCGAGAAACGGAGAAGAACGTGCGTGTGAACGTCGAGTTCATATACTTGAGTCGCAAGTCAATTGGAGACCCTGGCTCGTCCACGAAGACCGCGGATAACAATGCATCCATAGTACCTGATCTCATGACATCCAACTTCACGTAGGGGTGTCTCGAAGAGGGTATAGTGCATGTGTACGTATCCGTGGTACAGCGTGTCATCCACAATGAGCTTACCAACTTTGTAGCAAGGTTTGGAGCGTTCGTGTGCCATTCCGACGTGTCCACGACTGCCAATGCGAGTATTAATAAAAAGGGGGGGACCGTCAATGAATCCTATAGACGAAGGGGAGTGAGAAAGAGAAAGAGAAAGAAGCGAATGTATTCCGAGGCGTCCGCTAGGGCCATCATCCTCTGCCCTGGGCACAGCAACATTGATGGATGTGCCAGTGGCGTTTGCGATACTCGGTGCTCCAGGTTTTCTCCACAGGTGCTCGTACGACCGGGACGAAGTACCTCTGAAAGCGTTTCCATCAAGGGTGGAGTTCCTCCCGAACAGGACGACGCCATAGCAGCGCTCTCCAACGCGATCGACGGTCCGTTCAAATAATCGATCAAAACGCACGCCACCACGTAGACCAATACCTTGCATGCGACGTCGTTCTGATAGGTTCCTCGTGATACCCTTGCGTAAATATCCAATGGTTGAACGTTTGATCCGCCGTGATTAGATTTGAAGATTCCTAAAGGCGTGATCGAAAGGAAGCTCGTTGTGGGAAAAGCAATTGACGACTTTTTTTTTTTTTT
>QFEM01002872.1:0-22887 GCA_003316205.1 Boletus bicolor
GAACCAGACATTGTGCAGGAGGGAGTCAGACGATGCGGCGAAGAAAATGAAAATTTTCACTTTTAAACAGGACACCTGGTATACACGTTGTAAAATACATACTCGCTAATTGACAGGTTTTTACTGTAGTAATAACAGTCAGAACCGGTTGCCACCAGTTGCAGTGAGGTTGCAACTGGTCCGTGGAGCAACGGGTCGCAACCAGTCGCAACTGCATGGGCAACCGAGTGCAACCGGTCCACACCAGTTGCGGTTGCGGTTGCGTGAAATCCTGAGGTGCTAAAGACCGGTCGCGGTCCGGTCCTTCCAAAAAAAGGAAAAAGACCGGACCGGACCGGACTTTAAAACACTACCTAGCCAACCTTGTCGGATTCACAACAAACCATACACAACCCATCTGTGAAGCCGTACAGGAGACATGGCGCTCCCTGCCTATCAAATACCAGATTGCTAATATTCTATGAGAGAACGACCCCTTTTTCTGCCAAGAGACCACTCTACCTCTCCTCGAAAGCTATGTTGACGCCTTTATTGACTTGGTAGAAACGGAACTGCTAGACTATAAAGCAGCGGGGGGAGTTGCAACCCCCTGCTTCAACGTCCTTGCAGAATCACCTACCACGACTGCCCATACCTGGACCATCCTACGACAATATGTAGCCACACTCTCCTACCCATCCTCCCTCTACAGAGTTGGCTTGGCAGCCCGTCTCTTTTCATGCTCCATCTGCCATTCGGTCTCCCACCCATGTGGACTATGCCAATTCCCCAATGTCCCACATTGGAACGGCCCACTGGTCAACGAAAAATCATCCGTGAACAAGGGCAGAGCAGGCCCAAGGACCAGGAGACCTGAACCTTTGTACATGCAGCACCCAAACTAGCATACGGCAGTAATCCCTGTCAGATACACATCACCTATATCCCCTTCGAACCCAACTACCAATAGACATACATAGGCTGTCTCGAACCCCAAAATAACCCCCCTCAGTCATATGAAATAACATGTTGAACCGATACCCCCCACCTCGTGCATGACCATAAGAAATAATTACCATACAACCACAGTCGCCATTGCCCCTACACATGACTCATCCCACCCAAGATGAACCCACCTAAAACACACAACATAAGCTGGCGGCAAAAGCTGTTGCTATACGGATAGCTCAGAACTGCAGCCCCCAGACAACCAAGCCAAGTTCGAGGGGAGAACCTCGGTGCTCACAAATACAGCTCGTCCAAATATACTGACTGCATGCAGGACAGGAAAGCGAACACTGTCCCCACAAACCAGCAGCGACCTATTTAGGTCAAGGGCTTCCGCGTCAATAAGACAAAGTCAGCCATCACCGGAGGACCCCAGGTCTGTAACTGGACCTCCCAATATACTGACATAAACCCCCTGCGAGAAACTGGGACATGTCCTCCTCCCCCACTTAGCGGTTGGGCGGTGGGAGTGAGTAGAACCAACCACCACACCTACTTCCTCTACTGCCGTTAGGCACCACACACACTCTGGTCAACAGCCCGGTCCTGGTTCTTGACTCCTTAAGGCTGGAGAGAGCGGCTCACAGGCCACTGGTGCCCTTCTCGAGGATGGCCTAGAGGCGACGGTAGGTGGATCCACTCCGGCGGGAAACAGCCCACAAGCCATCCATACCCAACCCAACCAGGCCCACCAGGCTCCCTAACCCCAATAACTAACAAACCCTGCTCACAAGCAAACATACTAATCGCCACCCTAAACATTAACGGACGCACCTCTGCATCCCAACCAATGCAAGGGCCAATCTCCAAATGGATGAACATCCACCATGCCCTAAGAAACAATAAAATTGATATACTCGGTCTCCAGGAAATCCACCTAGAAGAGGAACATACCCAAAGAATACACAACCTCTTCAGATGCCAACTCCTTGTCATCAACTCAGCATCCCCCAACTCCCCCGGAGCTACTGGAGGTGTCGCCTTCATAATTAACAAAGAACACTTCAACTACCTCTCAACCGAGTCACTCAAGATCATACCCGGTCAAGCGCTCCTAATCATGATCAACCACTCCAACAACCAGAAGCTACACATTCTTAACATCTATGCTCCGAACTCCTTGTCGGCACACCTGATCTTTTGGAACAAACTACAAGAAAAAATCCCCCACTCGCACCAACCCGACCTGATCCTCAGAGACTTCAACCTGACAGAAGACCTGATAGACTGCACACCCACCCACGCCGACAATGGCAACGCTACTGAAGCACTAAGAATATTCAGAGAGTCTATGAATGTCCAAGACATTTGGAGGCACAACAACCCTACCTCCCAATCCTTCACCTTCTCAGACAACAACGGATCCCTCTCACGTCTCGATCGCATATATACACATCCAGCCCTAGCAAACAGACTATTCAACTGGAACATAACATCAACAATAATCCCGACTGATCATAAGATGGTACTAGTAAGACTCATCCCCCCAAAAACCCCGTACGTTGGTCCAGGACGTTGGACATGGCCTTTGGGCCTTTTATCGAACCACAAACTAGTTAATAGTATAGTGCAAAACGGAATAGAACTACAAAATAACCTAGAAACCCTAAGTCAAACACCCCACCACGCACAAGAACTTTGGAATGCCTTTAAACGAAACATATCAGAAGTAGCGAGAAAGGCAGGCAAAACACAATTAGCCAAAATGGACAGCAAAATCCAAGCATTGAAACATGACATAGAATCTGCGCAACAAAACTCAAATATAGATAATGACCCATCGGCCTGCCACAACATCAGACTACTAGAAAATGAAATTAACTACTTAAACCAAAAAAGATATAAAACGGCGTATACCAAGGCCCAAATGCAGTGGCACTATAAAGGAGAAAAAATCAACAAATACTGGTGCGGGGTCAACAACCCCAAAAAACCTAGAGATATCATCTACTCCCTAGTCAACCCAAATGACAATAAAATAACCATCCGATCTAAAAACATGGCGAATATAGCAAAAGAGTACCATGAGAACCTACAACACACTGACCTCCTCCCGCCCAACAACCCACAACGCCAAGCGGCTCAACAAATGGTACTCGATGAGATCCCCCAACTCCAAAAATTCTCTGACCCCAACTCACCCCTCAACCACCTAATAAACTCTGAACAGGTCCTATCCACAATCCAAGGAGCCAAAAACGGCTCTGCCACCAGACTGGATGGCATCCCATATGAACTGTGGAAGAAACTACATGAAACGCACCTAGCCCAATGTTACGACTTTCTATTTCTTTTCTTTCTTTCCTACATTTGTTACGGTTACTCAGTATCCTTGTACTACCAGCGCCTGGCGTACGTATCCTTCGTGCCCTCACTCATCCCTTGGACTTCTTTCCCTTTCTCCACCTCCGGCTTCCCCCTATTCCATACCGGAGGTATATTCCACTTGTTCCTCGTCTTTGTTGAAGTGTTCTCACGATAGTCAGGCACGTGTTTCACATGCTCCTCACACATGTCCCTACTTCTCTTCCTTTTGATCTGGTTTATCACGATACACAGGATACGCACTTCTCCCGACTCCATACGCGTTATCCCACGGTTTATTCCGATCCCGAGGTATCCCGCACCTGGCCCGTGCGCGTATCCAGGGGTATATAAACCCTCTCTTTACGATACGATTCCTCAGCTTAGACCTCCTTCAATTTACTCTTGTATCTCGATCTGCGCTAAGGCAATCCCAGCCTTTATCCTTTACTTGTCGTCCTAAGTCTCCAGTCTACTATTAAGTGACCGCTCCTTGTACTTCCTTCTTAAAGGAACCTTTGTCGGCCTACGGGTATCTACCCTAGTCGAACCCCTGCCCGCCTGCCAGGAATCCCCTCAGGCTACTGCGTCGTCACTCTCCAAGCGACTCCTTGTCCCGTGCTAAGGAATCCCCTTGAGCACTTCTTTGTCCCCGTACTAAGGAATCCCCTTGAGTACTCCCTTGTGCGCTCCTTGGAATCCCCAGAGTGCTAACTGCGTTGTCGCCTCCAAGCGACATCCTTGTCCAGCGAAGGCCCCATTACGATAGCCTCCCGGCCGTCGTAACACCCAAACCAAACTAGAAAAACCGTCATTCAACATCATGGAGACCCTAACAACTGTCTTTAAAGACATCCAACTCAATGGTACGCTCCCAAACGGGGACTTCTCATCCGGCTGGATGTACCCAATATATAAAAAGAAAGACCGTACGAAGATTGAGAACTATCGCCCCATCACCCTACTAAACACTGACTACAAACTAATGACCAAGGTGTTAGCCACCCAACTAGCCGCCCATGCTAATCAACTTCTCCACCCTGACCAAACGGGCTTTGTCCCTACACGCTCCATCTTTGACCCAATACGACTAGCTGAATCTATGTGCACATATGCTGAGTACATGGAAGAAAACGGGGCAATTGTAGCCCTAGACCAAGAAAAAGCATACGATAAAATCGACCATTCATACTTAATTGCCACCCTCCGAACATTCCAACTCCCAGATCTATTCATACGAACAATAAAAACCCTCTATGAGAATGCATACACATCAGTAGTTATAAATGGAGTAAAGAGTGATCCCTACCGCGTCACCCGAGGCGTGCGTCAAGGAGACCCGCTATCATGCCTCCTCTTCAACCTCGCAATTGAACCACTTGCTGCCACAGTTCGGAATTCCCCTGACCTAGAGGGCTTTAATATCCCTGGCTCCCACTCTAAAATCATAATCAATCTCTATGCAGACGACACAACTATCTACCTGTCTGAATCAGACAAATACGACACGCTCCAAAATATCCTAAACACATGGTGCCGCGCCTCAGGCGCAAAATTCAATCTTAGCAAAACAGAGATAATCCCTCTGGGCACCCCTGCACACCGAAACAATATACTACAAACCCGCAAAATTCACCCCCACGACACCCCATTATCTGAAGGAATTAACATTGCCAAAGATGGCCATGCTACCCGATGCCTTGGAGCATGGATAGGCAACAACGTCGACTCAGCCCAACCATGGACCACAATCATAGACAAAATTAAGAGTAACTTAGAACGATGGGGCACTACCCATCCAACCCTTGACGCAAAACGACTGATCATCCAAATGACCATAGGCGGCATGACCCAATTCCTGACCAAGGCCCAAGGAATGCCATCGAACGTAGAGAAAACTCTAACTAGAATGATGAGAGACTTCCTCTGGGACAGTCGCACCTCCCCGCCCAACCTAAACCTAAAACAACTACAACAGCCTCGAAAAAGGGGCGGGATTGACCTACTAAACCTACCAGCCTGAAACGACGCAATCAACATCACCTGGCTGAAAGAGTACTTAGATCTATCCACTAAACGCCCCTCCTGGACCTTCATAATGGACGCAATAATCAACTGCGTCCAAAAAAAAAGGGATCAAAAACCCAGAGGACATAAACACATTCCTAACATCCCTTAGACCAACAGGAATATTCAGATCAAACCGTAAGCAAACCCCACACTTCGTCACAACACTACTAAAAACAGCACGCAAATACAACCTCTCCTTCGCCCCCCCACAACTGTCCAAACCCCTCAAATCCCAACTCCCTGCCTGGTACCACATCGGTGTTCCACCAAGACTCTACCACCAAGGAAAAACATCCTGCCTCCGAAAGACCCACCTAGCAACGACGATCAAAGACCTACAAAAGATAAGTAAACGCACAACAAGACATACCACACGCCACAAACCCACACCTCACTGTACCTGTAAGTACTGCCGCGATGATAAATCCCTTGGCTGTACAAACCCACACAAATGTGCAAGCCTAGCCCGTGAAATCGTAGGTAACTTGGAACCGAAATTCGACCCATATAACAGACCACAAAGGGACAAATTATCCCTAACGCACCACCGCAAAGAAAAAAACCAGCGCGCAATTATAAGTAGAGGCGATGGGGTAACCTTTGACCCCTCCCTAACCGCGAAAAGCTCCTTAGATGAATGCTTCCGCATCTTCGGGCACCCGAACGAACACATAACTGAACCAGCGTACAGACTCCAACACCCAAGGATAGGAGAAGGCCCCCCCGAAATCCCAACCCAAATCTATACGGATGGCTCCTGCATCAATAACGGTAAACAAAATGCAAAATGTGGAGCTGGAGTCTGGTTTGGACCGAACCACCCTTCAAACAAAGCCATAAAAGTCCCCGGCAACGCCCAATCCAACCAAGCGGGTGAGATAGCGGCTATCGTTGTCGCCCTCCAATCCTCATCCCCCCTCTCCCCCCTAGAAATTATAACTGACTCAAGATACGTCATGGACGGACTCACGAAACACCTTGCATCCTGGGAAGACACCGGATGGATTAACATCCAAAATGCTCAACTCTTCCAAACAGCAGCTTACCACCTACGACGCCGCGCCGCCCCTACCACCTTCAAATGGACCAAAGGACACAACCAGGAACTAGGAAATGAAGAAGCAGACAAACTCGCAAACGAAGGAGCCACAAAACAAACAGACGACGAGATCGACCAGAACGTCCCTGAGGCATTCAACCTCCAAGCATTAGCATACAAGTACATTAATAATGAGCCCAACCACCAATACAACCGCCCCGCGCTGATGAACCTTGACATAGCGCGCCACGCAATTGCTGAAATAAGCGGGAACTTAGAGACAGACGCGTCCATCTGGCTCAAAACCCGCCATCCCGACATACGAAAACCAATACAGAATTTCCTACTCAAAGCCATCCATGGCTCGCTATGCATCGGCGAATACTGGAACAAGATACCCACCTACGAGTCACGAGCGAAATGCTACCAATGCGACTACCCCGACGAATCCCTCGAACACATCCTGACGGACTGCCCGAGCACGGAAGCCCTAGCGATCTGGGACCTCACCCGTCGCATCTGGCCCAGCACCCAACTAGGCGAATGGAAAAAACCCACCTACGGCACGATCCTCGGATGCGGCTGCCTCTCCCACCCCCAACAACCCCCAAACCCCCCATCTAAAGCTGCAAAAGGAGCAACCCGACTACAGATTATCCTAATCTCAGAATCAGCACACCTGATCTGGTCCCTCCAATGTGATAGAGTAATTAATGGCATAAGACACGACAAGAAAACCATAGAAACACGCTGGCTACACAAAATCAACACCCGTCTCGACATGGACCGCCACTCCGCCCACTCACCCCATTACCCCCTCACAATATCGTGCATCAAGAATACGTGGCAACACCTCTTGTCACAAAACCAACCCCCACCAGAAAACTGGGCTAACCGCCCTGAGGTTTTAGTGGGTATTAAGCTACCAAGGCCCTCTGACTATACCGAGGACACCTAGTAGCCACTGAGCTCCACACCCCCTACACAAGTAGGGTGTGCGTAAACGTATTTTCCCTCGGACCGGGAATCCTCGGATTGCCGCCTTAGTGTTTTGTGTAGAGCTAGATTAGTCAGCTGCTACGCAATACCACACACTCGTCCAAAAAAAAAAAAAAAAAGATGTACCATCGACCATTAGCCCAAATACGAGCAAACCAAGCTCGGCCGCTATACGTGGAACAAGGACTACAGATTATTCATCTGAAACCATCGCCACATTATATATTCGTCAGCCTGTAATTAGGGGAATAATAATAGTCGTCGTCCCCGGCCCTCACAAGGGCTCAGTCGTTTGGGTTGTAAGTCATTCTTGCGCACTCGTCGTCCTACGACACACCCTACTACACTGCGTCATGAGGATGAAATCAGAGGATCAATGTATGGAGGTGACAAAAATCTTCATCGACGCTGGCTGCAGTGCCTCCGTTCGTAATGCTGACGACAAACTACCTATCCAAGTCGCCGTGACTCACGCACTACCCTTCGTCGTGGAATACCTGCTTTCACGTAACGCACCGTTCCCTCCCAACATCTTACTCACTGTGGTGGAAGGCCGAAATGCATGGTCCAGAGATGTCCTGAGGACGGTATCCTCATTCGTTGAGCGCGGGGCCGATGTACGTGCCATTTCTGCTAACGGTGATACAGTCCTGCACGTTGCCTTGGCATGGAGGATAAATTGGATCAGGGACTATCCCGATCGTTTTTTGGACGTTGTGGATGTTCTTGTCAGAGCTGGCTGTGACATGTATGCACGCGACGCTATAGGACGTACACCCTTTCAGCTTGCAACAACCATGGGACAATTCGGGGTCGCGGGCCTGTTATCTGCGAGCCCCATGACCGGTATCTCCTCCACCTAGTTCTACGTCCCCCTCGCGTGGTCCACCGTCCACCCACCCTCCCACAACTCCCTTTTCCCTCACTGATGCGACTGGGACGTGCTCGCCATTCAGCGCTTGACAAACCGAACTCAACAATCTGGACACGAAGCGGTGGTGGAAACTGACAGATGGGATGTAGGAGAGCTTTAATAAAGGCGCGACGGGGAGCGGGGAAGGACATGCCACGGTGTGACGGTAAGTTTTGTGGGCATCAGTCGTTGGGATTTGGAGGAAGTATTCTACTTCGAGGGTGACTCATCTCCTGGACCAACTCAGAGATGACGCAGATGGGAATTAGCTATGAACCCGCCTATCAGATGAGCATATCCGTCTGGAGACCGGTAATACCAAGGTTATCAACGTACTATTGATACCTCCGTGCCACACTCGCTTGCAAATGACATATACATCCTATACACTCGGGTCGTTCGGCGTTGACTACCGACGGTCACATCAATCATGCCCTGGCCTTTAAAGACAGCCAGAGTTTTTGCCACGGCCAATATCGTCCTTCATGAGAACCAGTACTATGGTCCCTACAATAAACTTCTCTATACCCTATTCCCTGCGGACAGCGATTTCATCGTCTCGCCCAACTTCATACCAGGCAACGGCGCAGACTTGATCGTCTCGTTCGAAATCGCCCTTGGTCAACACCCCGTGCTCGTCCTAGAGGTCAAGCCTCTCCAGCACTTGTTGCTCGATTCGACGCGGGAGACGGCAGATTCGTGATCTTTACTGCTGATCGGATTCTTCCTTCGTTCAGGGCGTTCGCCGCTCCCTGTCCTCTACGGCATCAGCGCGATGGGGACCAAGCTCTGCTTCTACGAGTTCGAAAGGGCGCCGAGGCGCATGACTCCCTGACGCATTCACAACGACCCCGAATTCACGATCGACGTTGCGCCACAGGAGCGGTGGGACTGTGATATCCTTGAAGCTGACGGAGAACAGCTGCTGCGAGCATTGGCGACGCAGATCACGGAGGCATGCGTACACCTTCAAGCTTAACGACTCTGTACAATACTATGTAGTACGTGGCTGTATCAATGTTGTGCTCGTCATTCATAGACATTCGCGGATGCTGAGAGGTATGCCGTCGAGTTCCGAATGATCTACGTTGCTTGGCAACGACCCCCCCCTGTTTCCGAACGATGGATCTGAATTCGTCTATATCGTGTTCTACCCTCTAACGCGCGCATTTCTACTCTTAATCTTCTGTCCATCTCTAATTCCGGCCCACCAGCTCAATCCGAGGGATACAATGCACGCAACAAGCGTCACCTGTAAACTCCCCGAGTAACACGCCTTCCCATCAAAACACTGATGTTCAGAGGGTAACTCGCGTGACACCAAGCTGGTCAATGACCAGACACGCGTCGCCAGCAAGGAATGCGTGTCCTGTACCGGCGTATGGGTGTCCAGGTTGTGCCCAAACATGAGGGAGAAAAGGTTGCCCCCGACAACGGGCGAGAAGGAGACGTAGCCCCAATTCTCAGAGAAGTGAGCTGGCGTAGGGAACATGAGTTGACGCGAATAAGTTATCACGCACAGAAAAGTGGACCTACCCAGCCCAAACCACTCAATGGTGAGTGTGGGGCAGCTCCCGAACAAAGCTCCGTAAGCAAGCCCCAATAAAAGGGTCGCTATCCACAATGTCTCTACGGAGGAGACAGTGATCGCAGTCGCTTGGGAGACGATGAAAAGAAATGAGACCATGCAGAGACAGTAGGCGCGTGGAAGGCGAAGACGGGTGTGTGTAAAGTCAGAAATTAAGCCTGGGGTACAGTTGGCTAGGGTTAGACAAGTGAGAAAGGTAATGACTTCACCAATTAGAACACGTCCTGCAAAGTTTCCCAAGCTCAAAATAGATACCTGAGCGGCTTGCCACTTGGAGGCCTCAATGTCATTGTAGACCGTATGCGTTTTGGCGTAAAGCGCTTGCGAGATCGCACCGACGTTGTTTATATCTATGGAGGGTGAATTGGTTGGAACGGCTTTAACAGAGTAAAATGCGCTGACACATGAGACCAGTGCCACTACCTACGCAAAGTAGAGTAAGCGTCGATTTCAGAGAGCCGTAGCGACAACTACCCACATATTCCCATGATCATGAAGACAAGGTAGAAGTCTGGAGTGAACCACAGTCGCTTTCCGTGAATATCCGGTGACCCGTCTCTGTCACCGACACTTCTTTCACGGTGCAAACTTGCTGGTGAGTTCAACTTGACAGTGGAGGGCGGAACGGGGACCTGATACGAGCTATGTTCCTGCTCGTGTGATAGGAGTGGTGTAGAATCTACATGCGCCTCAGCATCGACCTCTGGACCTAACGCTACCTGCGATTCCCCAATGAAGACGACAGCATCTCCGCTCGGGATAGGATCGTAGTCCTCGATCGAACTCGTGGGAGGCAGAGGAACAGGCTTGATGATGAACAGACCTATGAGCATCGGGATAGTTGTCCCGAGAGCGAGGATTAACAAGAAGGCTGAAGTATCCCCAGGGAAGAGTGTGTGTGCAAGTAGCGAAAACCAGAAAGCCGAGAGTCCAAAACCTGACATAACAAGCCCAGTGGTAGTGGCACGCTAAGGAACATCAATTCCATGTACTCGGTATAACCGCAGAAGGCGGAAGGGAAAGAGCACGTACGGCACTGGACGGGAAACTCTTCGCAGTCGTATTGACAGCAGCACCGAGCCCCGCGTTACCCCCTAAACCTGTCATGAAACCGCATACGACAAGCAATGTAAGATGGAGTGTCGAAACAGTCGCGCCATTGCCTATGCCATCGTCATACATTTGTTTGATACCCAAGTAGCCGACGAGGAGACAGATTGAAGCGCCAATGAGCGGGATTCGTGGACCCTTGGTATCGACGATACGACCCCAGACAGGGCCAGAAGTGTACACGCCCACTGTGGATAGATTAACCGGGGGCTGGAGAGGTTATATGAGCCCATACTATTTCCTGCGAGACCGATGATATTAAGTTGCGTGTGTGATACCCGAAGGCGAGCACCAAGCTGAGGTGCATAAGCTGGCGAAAATGTAGAATGGTCATTGGAGCGGGAGGATCTAGGACGAAGAACGACGCACCAGAATAGATCTGTTCCAGCGCGATCACCTTCGGTCAGCGTTGTTTCTATCATGTAGTATCAAATCCACCCACATAATTAGTTCCAGAGCTCAACGCGACGAGGATAGATCCAACGAGTGTGATGATCCGGGATATGCTGAGCATTTTATCTGAAAATTTGGCGTTCACTGACTCCATTACTGTAAAACAGACGTTCGGGGTTGATTGAGACGCTGAGAGGGTGATGGAGGGAAGCAAAACGGATCTTGTGCCGGCACCGCAACTGTTATTCGGACGGTGGCGTCCGAATTGGCGTCCGAATAGCTTTTGTAAGTTCAAGTGTCATGTCAGTGGCTACTCTGTCAAGGATCACATCGATACTATCAATATTAATAAGTCACAGAACTCGTGTTCGCGGATTTTTTCTATTTCTATCTCGTCAGCTGAGCTTGACAAATTTACTGGCAAGTTCTCGTTCCTCGCTTTGAAGGCTATTAATATCGCCGGCATATGGCGCCGAGCTTCGATTAGATCGGACCCATGCGTGAGACCACGAAGTAGATCGATGTGAGAAACATCTCAAGGTGAAGACGGTCGGTTCTCAACTAGCATGTTAGTGTTTGGTAAAACAACTTGCCAAATCCTCCCCGCAGCCAATGAGAACGAGCCGATAGCGAGGTTAGGAGGGGCAGCACATCGCCGCTTCGGTATCCCCGGGCTTGATGATATATCTCGCTGCTACTATGCGCTCTTGAGGAAGACCAGCCCGCATTCGGGCCTCCGCAAACCAATGGAGTCCATTGCTAATCGCTCGACATAAACGTATAGTACAATGCAAGATGCTACAGCCCGAGGTTCTTGCACGATTTATAACGACTGAGAGACTGGGCATAACAAGTCAGTGAGCGCGTGAGGGATCTCACAATTCCCAACGAACAAGAGCTATCTAGAGCACGGTTTGTGATCGCGCGCTCTGGGGTGTACTCGCCGGCGTGCCCTTGCCTGCGGTATATCTCACTCCCGGGTCAACACCCAGAATTTCGTCTGCTTCAGGAGAGCCAGCCAGAGGAACGTCCCTCCTTAGCGAAACCTTCACGGGATCCAATCCTTCATTATAAGCCAGAGCAAATACAACGTCGAGATCTGGACGAGAACGAGTCGGCGTTCGTCTCCTTCAAAAAAAGGGGGTTCTGCGGTTGGATGCTCACCTTCGAGTGATCTTCCACCCGTCTCCGGGAAAAGGAAATACACCACCGGAATGATGGCAGCGTTGAGCGCTGCGAACACTATATAAGTCCTCCACGAAATATCGTTGAACGACGGGCCAACGATCATCACGACCACGAAGTTGAACGTCCAGTTAGACGCTACAAAGGGACTTATCAGTGAGAGTACTTAGAGACGGGTTCTCGTCGTTACCAGTGCTTAGCGCGTTCGTCTGCGCCCTTGTTCTTAATCCAGAAAGCTCGGCGCACTGCAGTAGAGATAGTTTTTGCGCAACAGAACGTCAATATCCAGCTACTCAAGCAGGCCAAATGAACCAACACCCACGTATAACCACGCCATACCGAGCCACCCGATCGCAAAGAACGTATTGAAGCCAAACAACAAGATAACGCTCACGATCTGCGCTGGCCCATTATTGATGCTACCGAGGATTGCCAGGAGAAGCATCACGATGCATTGCCCAATTGTGCCAACCAACATCAAAATACGTCGCCCAACACGGTCGACGAGTGCATATGCAATGAATGAGGCGAGTAAATATTCTGTGCCATTGCACGCCGCCACGATTCGTGCGTTCACATCCGACAGCCCCAAGTTCTGGAACAAAATGGTCTATAAACGAGAAGATCAGCGACAATATAACCCGTGGTGATCAGAAACCGTCATACCGCATAGCTGATGAGGATGCACCGATGTCAGAATCAGCACAATTTTTACAACCTGTATTGGATCTCACTATGTGACGAGGTTGATCCCTGTGAGCTGTTGCATCGCCTGGCACACAATGGCAGTTACAGTTCTCCGGAAGTTCTGACTACGTCCGCTGGTGAAAAGCTCTCCAAGCGATGCTTTGTTGCCACCTGAACCTGAAAGCTCAATCGCAACAGCTTCCCGGATGCCGTAGTATGTCCGCTGAACTTCAGCATCTGAAATAGGTTTGTCTTCCATGGCTGAGATGACCGCGATAGCTTGCGCGTGATGGCCGTGCTTCACTAACCTTCTGCGTGGTTAGGGGAATGACAACACTACATAATTGGATAAACCCCACCATCTAGGAGATTCGGGAAGCTGTGCCGATGGTGATAGTTTTTCAGATCAAAGTAGTGTAACTACAAAATTGTGATACTCACGAAACCTATGCAAGTAACTATGATGATTTCAAGAACGATTTGTAATGCCAGCGGAACTCTCCATTGTGCTGAGGACCAAGTAACGAAGTACCTGTCCCTCATTAGACTTCCTTATCCTGAATCCCTCGGAAAAACAACACGTACAGAGCAAAGTCCACCCACTGAAGGGAGGGTTAGTGAGACTGTCACATCACGACTACATGCAAAATGACGCACATAACTGTAGAGATGGCATTAGTCTGAGCCCAGAAGCTACAGAGGTATCTTAGGACATACGCTACTGTCACACCGAACACAATCATGGTTCCTTCGATCATGATCAACCTTCCCCGCTTTGCTGCTGGTGACATCTCTGCATGATAAGTTGGAACGGTAGAAGTCTGTTGCTTACTGTGAGACATCCCAGCGCATCAAACTCGACAAAGTGACCCACAATTAAACCATTTCCCAAGCCCGTGAAAATACGGGCAAATATCAATTGTGCGAAGCTGTACGACGTCGTTTGGAGAATAGCTCCTATTAGCATGATGGAACCCCCGAAAATGATCGTTTTGCGTCGACCAAGCTTGTCTCCAACCCAAAGGTTCGATAACGCGCCGAAAAGACAACCGACTTCCTTTTGAATATGTTCAAACTTTGACACGAAAAAGGAGCTCAGAGACAAACATATATAGCAATAGTAAAACTCTGCAATGTCGCATGATTTGGGTGACTTGGTTCGACGACCACTTCTGGAAACATTGCTTCAAACTGATTGGATCGTTAGATTCTGGAAACAAAGTAACGGGGTGAACCAGCCTGATTGGCCGTAAGTAGTGCTGACATAACCCCTTGGTCATACCTAGTCGAACCAAGAATTCAGTCCGTTGCAAGCAGAGTCGGTGTAGAGTATAGACCTACCCGAAGAGCGTGAACCCAGTCCCAGCCACAAAAGCAACGGCGGCAGTGAGCATGCGTCCTCGCAAAGAGGGTGTATGGGACGCGACTACGGTCTCGTTAATCTGAAGACCATGTTCTTCAATTTCATCATGCTGGGCCTTCTCCTCGAAGGACTTCTGCTCGTCAGGCATTGGTGGAGGGGATGCTGGAGTGGACATGATGGGATAGCGGAGAATCCGAATTCATGACTTGGGAACAATAAATACGGGAGCACGCCCCTCGATAGATGCGAGTTTACCGTTCTGGGATCACGGGGTGTGGTGTAAGCGAGATGAGGGGTCTGCTGACGAGCACCGACGAACCATCCGCGGAAGACGAAAACCAGATGAAAAGCGACTTGCTTCCCGGCAGGGGACCGGATACTGGAGATCACGTTAAACAATACATTCTACAAGTTGAAGGTTGCGGGGCCCCTTGCTTTTCTCGTCTTGCATATCAGTACGCGGGTTGCTTCTTGCTGCCCAGCCATGATGGACATTGGACATGGAACTGGTGTCTGGATATATACACCCAAAATAGCAGGGGAGCAATCCGTATTCCCAGAAATTCGAGCCTGCAAAGGCTGACTTAGCAGCGGTGATGACCTGGATTATGATTGCCGGTGAAGGATATGAATATCCTCTCATCTAATGTCCACGATGGACACCGGAACGAGTGAAGCGCGTGACCAAAATACAAGGTTTCGGGGAACTGCTGAAGGTTGAATTGACTCTAACGTGTGAGCGGGGTGGTGTATTGAAATACAAGTTCCCATAGCTCGACTTGAGTCGTGTTCACCTGAAGAAGGAACTATATCCTGACAATCTGTATTCGTCTGTAGTTTCCAGAGGAAGGTGATAAGCACACCAAGGTAAACGAGAATGGGATAACAGGGCACGTGGGCGCTGCTTCAGACGACAGGATGCCATAGTGACGTTGTGCCAAGCTACGAGCAAATTCGGTGGATTGTTCTTTCCTGTGAGTTTGAAGAACTAGCAGACAAGCTTTGCTCCGATTGCTCGCTGGATATTGTCAAGTTTGAAGGACTCAGCCTCCGTGGGCATTGGTCAAGGTAGGTTGGATTACCACCGTCGTTCGGCATCTCCTTCCATGGGACCGCACCGTAGCGACTGTACTAGCAACTGGTGAGGCCGTGAGGTCTGGCAGGATACAGCATTCAATATCAGTTTTGGTAGAGATGGACATGGCGGCTTCGTACCATGCCAATCATCACAGTCACAGTGCTAGCAGAACTGGTTCGTGATGGACGCCGCTCAGGGAGCCTCGGGCGCTGCAGTTTGCGGAGTCCGGTGTCCGGTGTACGTCACCCTTCCAAGAACGCTCAGCGATCGAATTCAGTAACCTGCCAAGTTGAACTGCCTTAGGACCTGGCCATTCTTACGAGTCGGTTTCAAATCAGCGGCCTTCCCATGCGTCGATTAATGGGCAAGACTCGATATCATATTTATCATTATGGGTCAGTACATTTGTTATGCTCGGAACTATAGTAATTATTTTTCACTTGAACTTTCCTGGAGAGCTCATTTCAAGTGAACGACAGCATGAGAGCCTCATTAATATAGTTATCTGAAACGGCCTACGTGCGAACGGAACTCGGGGAATGACTCAACCACCAACTATGAACGCTTGGGTAGACATCTCCAATTTCAGCGGCGAGCAGGCAATGTGGCGAAGTACTTCAAAATCCGATCACTTGGTCCTGTACTAATCTTCACTGAACCTAGAGAAGGGCGATAGTTCATTATGACTCCAAGTATACACAGTGTCAAGGGGATCAAGCGTCCAATCAATGCCTGATTATTAATATGTCAGCACTTACTCTCTTCGGGTTATGAACGGTTCCTGCTAACAGAAAACAACACCACCAGAATGGTGTATTTTTCGGGGGAAATTCCGTTAACTAATCACCTTTTTCCATCAAATACGAAGACACTGACAGAGGTAGTTACTTTCGCACTGCGGGTGAGATTTTGCCGTGATTGCCGCATTTTTTGATCCACTGACTTTGTGATTGGAACTGTCACTTGTTTTATCCGGTCCACATATTCACAAATGGTGTTTATCATATTGCAGTGCACTTTCCTTCTCAGAACATATAAAATACCACTTCATGTTCATGTTCTCGACTGCGCAGCGATTACTTTTTGAATTCTCTTTGAACATGCCATCTTACTTCGACAGACGGACGATCGGGAGTTCTGACCCTTCCCGTCGTCGTATACCGTCTGGACATCCTAATATCGGACTCCATGTGGAATACACCTCATTTGACACCTCCCAGCATCGAGGCAAGGGCCAGCAAGACTGGCACCAGCCCTGTCAACCGTCCGTGACCCCCCAAGACTTCATGAGACACGGGCATAACTCCATCTGCGGTTCTATTCCCCCACCGCCCGGACACGCCTACGACAAATCGGGTTTCCAGTGTCCTCGCTGCGGACACCCGTTCACCTCTCAGGCAGAGTTAGATCACCACTCTGTTGTTTGTGGTGCTGCAGCGCTACTGATAGGGATTTTTACACCATACTCTGCGCAGCAGAGCGATCAGTATCGACCGCCTCAGTGACACCTCCAGGCTCCGGCCCCTCATGGTGCAGGCTACCACCAAAACCATAGCTTATAACGCCATGCCTGCTTGGATCATTCCAATCACCTGGACGGCAGGGGAGATCTGAGGAGAGGTGAAGCAGGGTTCTACGATGTTGTCTGGTGCCATCTGCTGTTCCGCCCGCCTGAAATATCCTTCTGTGCCGTCAAGGCAACTACGATGTCACAGCAGTTTTGTTCCGTTCTAAGCCTTCCGAGCTTTGCTTTTCCATCACGTTACCTTTGGTTTCGTCCTTATTTTGATATTTCTTCGTTTCTCGTTTAATCGCCCCACCAACGATGGTGTTAGATATCCAACACAACGTCGTGTAGATCTGTTTAATACAAAATGCCCGTACTCGGGAAGCTTGTGCTCTGTATCGCACACATAGATCCAGTCTTTTTTCCTCCTTCTGACCGTGCTGAGCTCGACTCAATTAGTCAACATTGCTCACAAATTCGGCGAATTGTTGCTTATGAATGATCAGGCCTCAGGATGATATGACTTGCTGTGTCTAAACCAGGTTGCTGTATCAGCCACTGATGATGATCAACCTAGCTTGGGCTGTTCACCGTGGTAAACCTACAGCATCAACGATGAACTTGGCTTGCACACACATATCCCGTACAGCAGTCGCTCATGAACTCAGACGAATAATTCCCAATCTCCGGGACTCCAAAGGCATTAATTGTGCAATTCGAAACGAGGCTCACTAAAACGCACACGCGGAAAAGTAGCAGATAATAAGTCACGAACAGGAAGTGCGAAAGGAAGGGACACGAAGATTAAGCGGGCTAGTACCGACGACCCCGGCCGGATCCTCCAGGTCCTTGGTATGGTCCGTAATCTGGGGGTGGACGCCCACCTATGAAACCAAGTCAGGTCACAGCATGTCAAACGGAAAGAACGGCTACACACGTGGCGGGGCTGGTGGAGGCGGCGGGCTTGATCGCCGCGTAGCGCTCGGGATGACAGCATTTCGGAACAACATCATGAGATCATCCGTCCTGAATATGGGTCCTGCGACAAAGCGACAATAACATCCGACACGAGTCAATTTCCTCTTGCAATAACCGAACGACTGGTAAAGGGACGGAACTGACCATCAAAGGATGCTGGATTTGGCAATTGTCCGACAAACCACGATAGGACAGCAGGTAACGTAGTTGATTTGTCATCGGGTTCTCTGTCTCTCTTCATCGGATGAGGCTCCCTATCTCGATCTTTCTCCCACGCTGCCGGGCTACCAAAACGTCTCCTTGGTCCCTCAGAGAACCTGTCGCGGTCTCTGTCGCGAGGGGGAGACATCGGCCTTGCACGTTTTGCGGGCGGGGCAAAGTCTGGCTTGACGGATTCTTCCCGGCGTTTCAACTCAGGCGAAGGTTGCCTCTTCGGAGGTGGCTGGATTGGCGGCATATGTGCGGCGGACGTAATTGACAGCAAGGAATCTGTACGCTTCTCAAGAGACGAAATTGAAGACGAGGCTCCCACCGGCTGACGACCCGCCATAGCAAATCCGAGGTCTCTCGCCGCAATAGCATCTGTACCAAGATAGGTGTGTCGCTGCGCAAAGCGCTTGATCGGGGGATCTATGACAGGGGCTCGTTAACCCCATTTGTATTAGCGAAGGCAACGAAATGAAACACACCCGTTGGGTAAACCTCAGCGATACGCTTCTCAAGCTTCTGTGCGGCTTCGAGATCGCCAAACTGATATTCATAACGTGCCCACCTTTCCCAAAGCGGCCGGGCGCGCTCAGCGGAAAACATCGGGATAACACGCTCAAACAGTGCTCGGGCATCTGGAACGTGACCATGGTCAAGGTGATCGTGCGTGAGCTAGGAGTGTAGAAGCACGCACTGTTATCGTCATTGACGGATATCAAGAAGCCAAGATATCTCAACACAAACTCAATCTCGTCACCAAAACTTTCCAGACCTTTCTCGAAGATACGAGACGCAACTCCCATCCCACCATCTTTGTTGCAGTGATACTCCATCAGCGCTGTCGGTGCTTATCAATTCCGCAGCTCATTACACCCTCACACGCACATACCTGCAGCTTCATAGACTTCCCAGGATGTCCAGCGATCCTTGCGGGCTTTGGCAAATACTGCTCGGAATGTCTTGAGGTCATGCGCACGACGAGCATATCGAATGTACATGATCCAGACTAGTCCATACTCTGTCCGACGTTCTTGGAGCTCTTTTGATTTAGGAGGTTTCTCGTCGGAAACCTGCGTGGCAAAAGACGAATTGGTTGACACCGTTCCTGCCTCTGTGAGCCCCATCATCGAAGTACCCGAAACATTCGAAGCTCCCACAGGCACAGTACGACCGGACGCATCAGACGAGAACGACGAATTGGCTGAATTCACTCGACTCTCAAGCTCTTCGAGTTCAACACGTAGGGTGTCAAGAAGTTTGTCGAACGTCGCAGTCACTTCTCCGTACTCCTTGCGGCCTTCTTGCGCTTCGGCATACGCAAAATGCAGGAGGAAACTCGTAGGGTTGGCTTCCATACCAGCTTTGAGAATATTCAGCGCTTCTTCCTGCTTACCGATACTGGTGGTCCACACAAATGCCATGTACCTGTAATTGGTCGCATGAGCAACACGAAAATAATGTACAAAGCAAGACATTACCATATCTCGCTGTAGTATCGCATGCGGATGACTGCCTTACGATAGACTCCTTGGATGCGGGAGATCAGTGTAGCTTTGTCTTTCTCCTCGAACTCAAGTGGATTGCCCTCCTCCCATTTCAAATAGGTCTTCCAAGAACCTACAAGAGCTCTCTCGGCTGCGTTGAATGTTGGGGCCGGAGGCAAGTATATGGGCGGTCGCGATGTCGACGACGCTGGAGGGGGTGGAAACAGAGGTCCAAGGTGCCTCTGCAACTGACGAAGCACAGTTCGCGCTTGCATGTACGACGGGGATAGATCAGTCATGAATTTTTTGGCCTGTCGGGCCATAAGTGAAGCTCGAACAACCCAAGAGCAGATCGCACCGTAATTTTATTCAACGAGTTTTCGAACGTCTCAAGCTCAGACCAGAGTTTTTCAACATTTTCAAGCGGGATCTGCACAGCTCGGTGATAAACCTTACGAAGTGCATCCATCTTTTGTTGCTCCTCCCAAGTAGTTGTCGTCTAGCATCTGGTCTAAGTTTGGTTCAGTTGGAGTAATGTTAGGCGCACCTCTCCCGCCCTGAGAAACTGGATATAATCGCTCCATATCTCACCACTGTCCTTGTCTTGACCAATACGATTGAGAGCGAATTCGTACGCCCTACTGACCGCATCTCGACTAGCTGGAGATGTATTCACTCGCCTGAAGAGAATTTTTCAATGTGCTGTTCGCGTCGAACTTGAGCTGCCCTCGTGACTGACCTGACATAGGTGAGATAAAACTTCCAGAGATCAACTAGCGGTGAAGTTCTTAAGAATCTCTTGAACAATTCTTCAGCGTACTGGAATAGACCGGGGCTCAAGAAGTGATTGAGATAAGCAATTTGGGCCGAGGACTTGATTCGGACTTTTCGTCAAACCACGCTGCTTGAAGATGTTGAAAAGACATCATACCGTGTTCGGATACGTCTCAAGCACGGCTTCGTAGGTCTGTTTAATCTGTTCAAGATCAGCCGCATTTTCGGCGCTGTCGACAAGCTTGTTCCAGCCTTCTGGGTCCTGCGGATGTTCACGCAGTTTCTCGCGCAACGCATGCCACTCAGAAGGTGGGTCTTGCTGAGGATCCTGAGACGCCTCTTGCTGAACAAGGTCAAGCCCGTGGCCGTTTTGAGTGGCACTGGAGATGGTCTTCGGGTTGAGCGCATTGAGGGCATTCAAAATTTCCTCGGCTGGCTGGGTCTTGTCACCGTTCGAGTTGTAGACATCTTGGGAGGCGATTTCCGTAGGTGTTCCGTTGCCGTTTTTTATGTCTTGCTGGTCAGACATTTCCATCATGTGGAACCGTCGAAAAACGTTTCAAAGGGAAGGCCGAAGAGGCTTTTTGAAGTCTTACAACCCGAGGTGTTACCGTTTCCCACGCTCCTTGGACAAACGATCGATTCATCCACGACAACATTATTATAGATCATGCCATTGCGTGGCGAGGGTCATTCAGATCTCGTTAGAGATGAAGCACCGTACTTCAATTCTCTCGCTGAGCTTGACACATGGTTTGCTCAGCCTCACGATAAGTTATCTGGAGTGTTACCTTATCAGCCCCGCCCCTACATCGATGGTCAGTCGGATAGTAGGGGAAAGTTACTGGTAGGACAGGAATTCCAGCTCAAGTTGTGTAATTCTGATCGGTCGATCAGGTTTGCCATGATTATAAAGTCAGTGAATCGCTACATGCCGTCATGTACGGGGCAAAGTAACTCAATATGCATCCATGAATAGGGTGGATATATCGAGTCTCCATCGGGGCTATGTTATACATTCAATTTTTGGCCACTCTGCGACACTTTTGTTTAGTGCGTCGGTCACCATCGCAGTGGCCCGTCTAACGAACGAGTGCGTAGTTTCTCGCACTACCGGGTTGCTGTCCCTCCATCCGGGTGGACCAATGCCGCACATAAGCAAGGCACGAAGATACTAGGCACATTGTGAGCGAGATCGAGTCGACCATTCCACACTCCCCTCACAAAGCTTCGTATAGGATATTCGAACACCCTGAATCTGTGCCAGATTGCCTTCAACTCGTTGTAGGCCACGGCGATTACGTTGTTACGGATAACAAGATACCCATCTCTAGACGTTACGCGGTCCTCCTTGCTGAGTTAGCTCACCAGCGTGGTTTCGACGGATATCTGCTAAACTTTGAGTTTGACCTGCCATACAACGCTGATCAAGCCCGTGCTCTGGCTGCCTGGATATTATTGCTCAAAGCAGAACTCCGAGCTAAGGTTGGCCCTCACACACAAGTTATGTGGTAAGTGGTTGACTCGGTGCGTATCTCGACCTGAGAGGTTCATATGGCAAATCAGGTACGACAGCGTTATATATGATGGCCAGGTATCGTACCAAAATAGACTGAATGGTTTCAATCTACCATTCTTTCTCGCGTCTGACATATTTTTCACCAACTATTGGGTGAGCATATATGCAACTGCATGGTTGACAAGATCCTGAGCGTGACTCTATGTTAGTGGTCGCCCACAACTCAAGATGCAATGACTCAATATTTCACGAATCTTAGCCGCCCAGTCCCGGGTCTCGATGCTTCGACAGACGCGACGTCCTTCACCGCAACCAAGACTCTCCAAAGCATCTACTCAGGCGTTGACGCCTGGCCCGGTCGCAGTCAATACGGTGATGGTGGCTTCTGCTGCTACCGTGCTGTAACCCACACCAGCCCCCGGGGACTCAGCACTGCGCTCTTCGCGCCAGGATGGACTTGGGAGGGAGCAACCAAAGACCCATCAGAAAACTGGAACGAGTGGTGGGACAACGACCGGAAATTGTGGCTTGGCCCCCTCAAACCCGGAGACACTATTCCTGTCCCGGACTCCCCGGAGGGCCCCTTCAAGCCCATGACTGCGTTCTTCCAAGATCTGCAACCCCCTGATCCCTCCAACTTTGTTTTCTATACCCACTTTTCTCCTGGCGTTGGTTACTCTTGGTTCGTTGAAGGGAAGAAGG
>QFEM01002877.1:0-13125 GCA_003316205.1 Boletus bicolor
AGCAGTTTGCTCAACTACATGTACTGATGAACCAAGCCGAGACTCCGGAGCAGGTCCAGGAGGGACCAAAGGAGGCGAAGGATCAAACAGATTTAGATGATAGTTCGCATTTTCAAGTTGTACAGTAGATGCCAGCCATTCTACTGTACCCACACCTAAGTCATTGCCATCTGTAAATCGATATCAAATTCTTTCACGCGATGACGAGGCTGAAAACCGTAAGACGCGAGTGAGTCTCCCAACTCCAACCCTAGATGTTGTAAGATCAAAAAAGGAGATACCGCTCCCCGTACGAGGATCCCCGGGTGCGGCCGGGTATGATCTGTACGCCGCAGAAGACACGGTAGTTCCCGCTCATGGACATGCCTTAATTTCAACCGGGCTGTCTATGAAAATCCCACCGGGCCATTATGGCCGAATCGCCCCGAGAAGCGGGTTGGCTGTAAAGAAAAAGCTAACCACAGGTGCTGGTGTCATCGACAGCGATTATCGAGAAGAAGTCAAAATTCTCCTGTTCAATTTGTCAGGAGAAGAGTTTGTAGCGAAAGCTGGTGAGCGAGTAGCGCAACTCATCCTCGAAAAGATCTCAACACCACCAGTGAGAGAGGTGAAGTCCCTCGACGAGACTAAACGAGCGGACAAAGAGTTCGGGAGCACCGGAACCTCTTCAACAGGCGGTCCGAAGGAGATTCGATCTTCTCCCGCCAAGAACCGAAGAAGCCGAAGCTCCGACCATTACTGGATGAACACAGTCGACCCCTGGACCATCCGATGGATGAAGGCACAGGCAGAGAACCTGGATACTGCAAGGAATCTCGGGCACCTGAGGTCTTTCGTCCACAAATCCAGGAGGGCCGAAGTCACCCCTGATCTACTCACGGATCTAAAACAGATGAGCGACTCCGATGCACACTGGATCTTGAGGGATCTGCAAAGACCCCAAGTATAAGAAGGCATCGGTCAGAAAGGAGAGAAACTCCCTTGAGGTACCCGCGACCTTGTGGATGTCCGATGACACCAGTGCAGAAGTAAAAGCGCTGATAGACTTAGGCTGCACCGGATCTTCGATCCACGAGAAGTTCGTGGCTGAGAAGGGGGTAGTGACCCATACCCTCCCTCGCCCAATGTCAGTCTATAACGCCAATGGATCTCTGAATACCTCGGGTAAAATCGAGAAATTTGTCATCGTCAAAATGCAGATTCTGGACCACAAAGAGCAGATCGCCCTTGCCATCACCAACCTCGGGCCAAACACCATCTTCCTCGGATACGATTGGCTGAAAGCCCACAACCCAGACATTGACTGGAAAACAGGCCGAATGTCTTTCTGATGTGAAGAGGACCATATGCCACAACTAGAAAGCTGTGATGACAACGATGACGAAGACAACTTCGTTCCACATAACAGAGATCGTTTATTTAAGCTCGACATAGAGAGTTACCTCTGCAACACCGCGACGGATATTGCCGCCAGAGACTTTGCCACAAAGAAGAAGATCTTCAAGGAAGCCGCCCCGAAGTATGTCCATGACTACGCTGACGTCTTCGCAAAAGAGAGCTTCGATAAGCTGCCCCCGAGACGCCCGTGGGACCACGCTATAGAACTCCTCCCAGGAGACCACACAGTAGACTGTAAGGTTTACCCATTGAACCCGGGCGAGCAGGAAGAGCTCGATAAATTCCTTGAAGAAAACTTGAAGTCCGGCCGTATCCGACCGTCCAAATCCCCATTTGCCTCCACATTCTTCTTCATCAAGAAGAAGGATGGCTGCCTCCATCCCATACAAGATTACCAGAAGCTCAACGAAGTCATCTGACGCAACCGGTATCCGCTACCCCTAATCGCTGAACTGGTGGATAAACTCAAGTCCGCCAAGTATTATACTAAATTTGATGTACGATGGGGGTACAACAATGTACGGATGGCAGAAGGAGATGAGTGGAAGGCCACATTCCGAACGAACCAAGGTCTCTTTGAACCCCTCGTGATGTTCTTCGGGTTGTGCAACTCCCCGGCTACCTTCCAAACGATGATGAACTCCCTCTTCCGGGATCTAATCAACCATGGAGTAGTAGTGGTCTATATCAACGACATTATGATCTTCACAAAGACCCTGGAGGAGCATCGCAAGGTAGTCCGTGAGGTACTACAAATCCTAAGGGACAGTCACTTGTACCTGCGCCACGACAAATGTGACTTCGAGGTCCAAGAGACCGAGTTCCTCGGACTAGTGGTATCTCAAAATGAGGTTAAGATGGACGAAAAGAAGGTCGCGGCAATCAAAGACTGGCCGGTTCCAACTTCGAAGAAAACCCTAAGAGGATTCTTAGGGTTCCTCAACTTCTACTGACGATTCGTAAAGAATTTTGCCCAAATCGTGTGTCCCCTAAGCGCACTTACGTCGGTAAAGAAGGACTTCAATTGGTCGCCAGCTTGCCAACAGGCCTTCGAACAACTCAAGGAAACGGTGTCCATGGCCCCCGCATTAGCCATGCCTACTGACGACGATCCCTTCCGCATCGAGATGGACGGATCAGGAATTGGAATCGGAGCAGTGCTATCCCAACGCCAGAACGACGTGTGGCACCCCGTCGCCTTCATCTCTAGATTCCTCAATGATGCGGAACGCAATTACCATGCCGCGGACTTAGAGATGCTTGCTGTCATCTTCGTGCTCAAAGAATGGCGACAATACCTCCTTGAGGCCATCCACCCCGTCGAGGTCTTAACGGATCACAAGAACCTCGAGTTCTTCCATAAGCCTCAAGATCTCTCCCGCCGTCAAGCTAGATGGCAACAAATCGTCCAGGAATACAAGCTATCCTTCAGCTACAGACCTGGCAAAACCAATCCCGCAGACCCTCTGTCCAGGAGGCCAGATTATGAGAAGGGGGTGAACACTGATAATCACCAACAAATCCTCCTGCCCGACTCCCTTTTCATCAAAGCCGTAGCTTCTTCGAACATCCTTGATCGCATCAAGAAGCTCCAATACAAGTTAGAGCACTTTGCGAAAGAAGGACTGAAGAAGCCAGAGTCCTCCTGGACCAAAAAAGACGACTTCGTGAGATGGAAAGACCTCATCTACATCCCAAACGATGCCAAACTCCGCGAAGAGATCATCCGAACCAATCATGATCACCCGATCTTGGGTCATCCCGGCGTACGAAGGACTCGCGATCTCATCATGAGCGAGTACTACTGGCTCTCTCTTCGCAAGGATGTAGAAGAATACGTAAAAGGATGCGACGCGTGTCAAAAGGCAAAACCCAAGACCACGTCCACCCAAACCCCACTCCATCCAAACGAGATTCCATCGGCCCCCTGGGAGATCATCTCCGTAGATCTGATTGGACCCCTCCCACAATTCCAGGGCAAAAACGCCATCCTCGTAATCGTCGATCAATTCTCAAAGATGATCCACCTCGTCCCCACTACCGATATGATCACCTCCCAAGGAGTCGCCATGTTGTTCAGGGACCACGTGTTCAAACTACATGGAGCGCCCAGGAAGGTGATCTCAGATCGAGGCACCCAATTCGTTTCATCATTCATGCGAGACCTATATACCCTCCTGCGAATCGAGGCCAACCCATCCACCACCTACCACCTGCAAACGGACAGCCAGATGGAACAGATCAATCGAGAGGTTGAAAAATACCTCCGGATCTACGTGAACCACCGTCAGACCGACTGGGCCGACTGGCTCCCCATAGCCGAATTCGCACACAACTCACAAACTTCCAGCGCCACTGGAACTTCCCTGTTCATACTCAACTTTGGGCAACAGCCGGTAATACCCGCGCAGAAAACAGAGGTCTGAAACGAATTGGCAAACAAATTTGTAGAGCGGATGAAGTCCAACTTCGAGGTCGCGCGGAAAGCGTTGGAGAAAGCTGTGGAGTCGATGAAGGCAAGCCATGACAAGGGGGCCCGCAAAACCGTAGAATATTCCGTGGGACAACAGGTCCTCCTCGAGGCCAAAAATATCAAAACAGATCAACCCACGAAAAAGTTCAACGATAAGCGGTATGGCCCCTTTAAGGTCAAGGCAAAAGTTGGAGTCGCAGCGTATGAACTGGAGTTACCAAAGACCTGGAAGGGAATTCACCCGGTTTTTAACGAATCGCTCCTCACCCCCTACGTCGCCGGGTCTTATCCCTCTCAAGCCAAACCCAGACCCCCGCCTCCAGTCATCATCCAACAGGAGGAGGAATACGAAGTGGAACAGATCGTAGACTCCCGAAAGAAGCGAAACAAGACCGAGTACTTGGTGCATTGGAAGGGATACCCCCGAGAAGAACGAACCTGGGAACCCAAATCCCATTTATCCCACGCCACCAAGGAAGTTGAGAGCTTCCACCGGAAACACCCAGAAGCCATTTGGGCCGTCGTAGCTGCTGCTTTGCACGCTCCAGCCGAACCGTGCGACTGTTCCCCTTGTGTTCACCACACCCCGCTCTTCTCCGATCCCGGCTTCAAATTGTTGGCCGCCTCACTTAACTGCCTCCCCGATTCCCTCTTCGAAATCCCTCTACCCAGTTCTAGCCCTATCGTCAACGGTATTCTGGTTGACCGGGAGTTCGACCCTTAAGAAGGGGGTTATGAAACAACGCGTGATATTTCTTTCGTTTTCCTCCACTTTTCACCGACCTCGTTATCTTATCTTATCTTTCGATCTAATCTTATCAAGATCCTTCTCGAACATTCTATTGGTGACATCACCATGACGTCATCATGACATCATTACTACGTCATCTTACTTAATCTTCCAGAACATTCCATTTCCCAGGCTTGCCCTAAAGCAAGTCAGTAGTATAAGTAGTTGATCCATCCATGTAGTAGTCTTCAGTTTCAGAATTCCATTTCTTTCCATCGATTATCACACTTAGTGACTCTTTGGTTTTTGTGGTCTTTTCACCATGCTCAATTGAGACACTCTTACGAAGGGACAAGAAATACTACGAAGTACAGAAGATAAATCAGAGACAGGAAAATTGGAATCAGAACAAGAAGAAAATTGTTCAAGCATGAGAACATCCTCATTGTTCATGTGCTGTTGCCTTTTAAAGCCTTGGCCACACAGTGCATGGCCTCAGCCTCAAACTTGTCCCAGTAAAAAGCTTCAGCTTCTTCCGAGATATATGATCTATGATCGGCATTTGGTACTGCGGCTGCCAAGACCAGTGGAGTGGGGAGGGGACGTCCAGGATAATGATTGGCCACCTGGACCTGAGAATAAACATTGTGTTGGGGTGCAACAACGTATTGTCCAGAATTGTAATCCCAGACCCATTGTTGCCTCTGTTGAGGCGGATGGAAAGGACGATGATTTGGGTTGGAGGGGCAGTCAGGTTTGATGTGACCTGGTTTTCCACACAGATAGCAAGTTCTGGTGTTGTTGGTGGGAGCAGGAGCAACCTGTTGCATCCCTATCTCCATTGGAGCCCCTTAGCCCGGTTGCGTACCATATTGTGTAAATTGTGGACGGGAAGGAGGGGGATTAGAGGGCGTGGGATAACGGGGTTGAGAACATGGGAGGAAATGGGCATTGGATGGAGGACCTCACTCAATTTCTATCTGCTTGAACGCCCTACCAATGGAATGGTAGGCATTAGTGAGGTCATCGTAATCGAAATCTCTGATGGATCGGTTGAGTTGAGTTCTTTCGTAAATTCGATAATCAACCGCTTTCTTGAGAAGAGTTACTGCATGGTAATCTTCAATGTCCAATTCCTTTCTGAGAACCTTGAACCTTTGCAGGAAGAGGTCGATTGGATGCCCATTTTGGTGCAGGCCTTCCAACTTTTGCAGCGACTTGTGGGTGAGGATGTCAATGTGGAAATACAGTTTTATCTCATCCTGGAGAACTCCCCAAGAAGGCCAGGCTGTTAAAACCGGATCAACTCCAGTACAAACTCCAGAACTCCAGAGTTATGTACGAGGCAAGTGGGACTTCGGCTTCACCGTATGTGGTGTGCCCTTGTCCGAGTCTGGTGTCCCGTATTTATGGTGATAGTTGGAGGATGAATGAAAGGTTACAAGTAACCATAGTTCGACAGAGGTTGGGTCAGAGGTGAGCCGTCAAGACTCAAAGAGGGTCAGAGAGAGAGGTGGAGGTGAGTCTAATGTGATATTCGAACTGAGGTACATGGCCTATCGGTAAGTACTTATATACGGTGTATGAACGGGGATGGAGGAGTAAGTCTGAGGGTCCGAGTATTTTCTAGGGTACAAGTATTTTCAAGGGGACAAGTATTTTCTAGGGCAAGTAACAAGACAGAGGAAACTAACTGAAGGGTCAATGGGTAACTACAATGGAGTCAGGGAAAACGGGGAAATCAGGGCATAGGGTGAAATGGAGATACAAAGTATTGGAAATGTACATTACAGGGTAGATGAAACGGAGGGGCAACTCTGGAGGACCGGAGTTGCAAGAACAGTAAAATAGGTCCAGAGTTGGTGTGTACAGCACTGGAGATGCCGGAGTTGGGCTTGGGCGAAATATGGGATATGACAGTATTCCCCTCTTAGGCCTGAACCCCTGAAGGCCTATGTGAGCGACAATGTGGAGTTGTAAAAAAAAAGTATTGGAGTCTGAAGAAATGTGGGTCGGGGGATAAGGCCCTATATAAACCACAAAGTCCTACTGGTACCTCTCTTTCCCAAACCACCACCATGTCCAACTTCGATGATATTGAGAAGTGGTCCAACACCCAATTGGCGGAGAACGATGATGATGACGATGAACTATGTGCGGCGAAGTTCACCGAATGGAGGCGATGAGCGAAAGCGAAGAAGGAAGAGGAGGTGAGGAAGAAGGCGGAGGAAGAATGGAGGAAGGCGGAGGAGGAGCGGAAGGGGGTCGAGGAGGAGAAGGTATGCAAGGAGGAGAGGCGCAAGGCAGCTGAAGCAGCGGCCAAGAAAAGGGTGAGTCGTCCTTGACTCAGAGTTGATGGAGCTGATGGAGTCAAGGCTGAGAAGGTGTGTGAGCAGCAGCTCACCAGACCGAGTAAGGGGAAGGCCCGGGAGGACCCAGAGGTTGAGGCGTGCACTTGGTGCACTGCCAAAGATCTTGGATGTGTCCTGGGGTCTGGGAAGGCCACGTCATGCAAGGAGTGCCATCAAGTGAAGGCGAGGTGTGTCCGGCCCGGAATGGAGGAGGCAGAGAAGCAAAGTGGCAGCGGAGAGAATCCAGGAGATGGAGAAGGAAGACGCGGAGATGGAGGAAGGTGACAGGAGTAAGGGTGAGGAGGTAGAAGAAGAGGTGTAGGTAGTCTTCGTCACCCTCTGTAGTCTATTAAAATGCAAGTTGTATTTGTGTCCAATCATGCAGAGTGAAGTCCGGGCTTGTCCAGATACTGAGAATGAAAGTGATCAACAAGTTCGGAAGCATGTCCGAGCTCTGTGGCTAACAGCCAGGAGGTTTCTTCATCAGTACTTTCATAGCTGGACCTTCGCATGAGGTAGAGCAACTTGCAGGTTTTTTGTCATCGGTCTATTTTGGAGTCGAGGATCTCAGAGATCTCGAACTTCAGTTCTCCATCCACTTTGACTGGAGGTGGAGGAGATTGTACCCGGTTGGGAATGATGTTGGGTACGGAGGGTTCTAGCTGGGATACGTGGAAGACAGGGTGGATGGATTTCATAGAGTTGGGGAGTCGGAGTGTGAAGGAGTGGGTTCCAGCCTGAGCGATGATGGTATATGGTCCCAGATTCTTCTCAGAGAGTTTCTTTGAAGGTCTAGTGGAACGGAAGTACTTAGCTTTCACGAAAACCTGGTCACCGATTTTGAAGTCCGGTGCCGGAGTTCGCTTAGCATCCACCGGTCCTTGGTAGCATTGCTGGGCGTGGGCCATCTCCTCACGGAGGAATTGATGGAGGGTATCAAGGTCGACGGAATATTCTCGAGCGTGAGCAGAGATGAGATCACGTTCCAGATGAATGGAGATGTTCGGGTGATAGCCCTTGTTGGCGAAGAATGGAGAGACACCTGTGGTTGTGCTAGGGGCATTATTGTAAGAGAACTCCGCGAGGGGCAGGAGTTCAGACCAGTTGTCCTGTTGGTAATTACAATAAATGTGAAGATACTGCTCGAGAGTCTGGTTCATACGCTCTGTTTGACCATCTCCCTCCAGATGATAGCCGGAGGTGAAGTGGAGTCGGATGTCCAGAGCTTTTCTGAGGGAACGGAAGAAGTGGGAGATGAACTCCGTTCCTCAATCGGATGTGATGTGGGAGGGAACTCCATGCTTCGAAAAGATGTGGAGAAGGAAGAGTTTGGTGAGCTCCGGAGAGGTGATCGTGTCGTGCGTAGGGATGAAGATACATTGCTTGGATAGACAATCTACGACCACGAGTATAGCTGTGAACCCGGAGGACTCGGGGAGTTGTTCGATGAAGTCCATGGAGATGGAGTTCCATGGCTTCTCAGAGATGGGGAGCTGCTTCAGGAGCCTGTAGGGGCGATGCCAAGGAACCTTCATGTGGGCACAGGAGGTACAGGAGGAGACATAGTCTTTGATGAAGGTTCTGATACCTGGCCATGTGTATTCGCAGCCAATGAGTTCCAAGGTCCAGTTCTGGCCGAAATGTCTGGAGAGCGGATGGTCGTGTTTGCATCGGAGGATGCGGAGTTGGAGGTCATTGGAATCGGGGATGTAGATACGATTGTCTAAATGGAGGAAATCATCAGAGTCGACTGACCAACGAGAGTTGGATGGTTCGGGGGTGGACATGCGGAGTTCAGCGAGAGAGTTGGAAGGAAAGGCGGATAAAATGTCATTGTGAAGCTGCTTGATGTCGTAAAGAGTGCTTGCCCAGAGGACCGGAGCAGCGAGGATGAAAGCTTGTAGGGACGCAGTGAGCTGTTCATGGGTGAAAATGGGACGGAAGTTGTGGGGATTGACGTGAGCGTAGTCCTTATCCCCCTCTTTGGGATAGATGTCCCAGCATCTAGTGAGGGCATCAGGCTTCGCGCCAAGGCATCCGGGGCGAAAACAGATGACCATGTGGAATTGAGAAAGGAACTCCGACCACCGGGCTTGCTGGCAGGTCAGGAGTTTAGTGGTGGCGAAGTATTCAAGGTTCTTGTGATCGGTGACGACGTCAGTAGGGGTGCTGGAGCCTTCAAGGTAATGGCGCCAAGTCCAGAAGGGCTCTTGAATGGTGAGGAGCTCCTTGTCATGGATATCATAGTTGAGCTCTGGAGCGGAGAGAGTATGGGAGTAGAATGCGACGGGCTGGAGTTCCTCATCCAGACATCGGATGGAGAGGATACTGGCGATGGCGTAGTCGGAGGCATCGGTTTCCACAATCATCGGAGTGTCAGGTATCCAATGGATGAGGATAGGAGCAGAGGTGAAAGTGTCTTTCAAGGCACAGAAGGCGGAACGACAGTCATCACCGAAAGACCATGGAGTGCCTTTGCGAGTGAGGCGAGTCAAAGGAACGACGATGTCAGAGTAATTTGCGATAAAGTGACGGTAGAAGTTGGCAAAGCCGAGGAAAGATTGAATGTCCTTCACTTTCTGAGGCTCCGGCCATTCCTGTATAGTCTTAATTTTGTCCGAAGACATAGTGAGACCGGAGGGTGAAAGGAAATAGCCGAGATACTCAGTAGTGTCTGTGGACCACTCGCACTTCTCAGGCTTCACATAGAGGCCGTGTTTGCAGAGTCTCTGGAGGACCTCCTGGACATTCTCCTTGTGGGAAGCAGGGTCCGTGGAGTAAACAAGAATGTCGTCCATGTAAACTATAACGCAAACATCGAGGAGATCAGTGAAAACAGTGTTGACAAACCGCTGAAAAGCTGCTGGGGCATTCGTAAGACCGAATGGCATAACGAGCCACTCATAAGAGCCATAGCGCGTTCAGAAGGACATCTTCCATTCGTCTCCTTCCGAAATGTGGACTAGATGGTAGGCATGCCGGAGGTCAATTTTGGTATAGATCTTGGTGCAGCTCAGAGCATCAAGGAGGTTGGAGATGTGGGGAAGTGGGTAGCAGTCCTTTTTCGTGATCTTGTTCAGTCCTCGGAAGTCAACACAAAGATGGAGGGAACCGTCCTTCTTGTGGACAAAGAGGACCAGAGTGGTGTGAGGAGATGAGGAGGGATGGATGAACCCCATTGCTAGGTGCTCATCGAGGAACGTCTGAAGGGACTCAAGTTCGGAGGGTGAGAGGGAGTACGTAGTTCCGATAGGAGGTGAAGTTCCATCTTCCAGGTCGATCTTTAAGTCATGCTCGCAATGCGGAGCGAGCATATTGGCTTTACTTTTGCTGAAGACATCGGTGAAGTCATGGTACTCCGGAGGAATACTGGTGAGGTCAACAGGCTCGGAGGTGACAGAAGCAGAACAGAGATCACTCTCCTTGGGGCGGATCTGCATACTAAACTGCATAGAGCCCTCGAGGTGACAGGCCAATGCAAATGCAGGGGCACTGATGATCGCAATTGGAGGAGCTTTGCAGTCAGAGAAACTGGTGGGATCAGATGGAGTCGGATCAGCTGGAGGCTGTGGAGGGGAGCTCGGGGGTACTGGCAAACTCTGCTCAGGTGCACGGAATGAGATACTGCTCGAAACCCAGTCAATCAATGGATTGTGGCGGGTGAGCCAGTTGTGTCCTAGAACAAGAAAGCAAGAAGAATCCAGCAGAGTGACATAAAATGTCATCGGAGTGATATCACCAGTAGAGAATTGAACGGAAAGATTTATGGCTCGAGTAATCGTACTATTGGTTGTTCCGTTGAATAAGCGAAGTTGTAATGGAGGTATGGGGTAGGTCGAAAGTCTATGTTTATTAACAAAAGTAGTATCAATGAAACAGTCGGAGGAGCCGGAATCTATGAGAGCGGGGAAAGGAGAGATCGGATATGAGGCTAATGTGACTAAAGGCATAAGGGACTTAGGATCTGAGAGAGCGGACACGTTGAGACGGATCTCCTTTGTTGCACAGTCAGGATCACTGTGACCTCCTTCCTGTGTGGAGCTACGGAGGTCAGGGACTATTTTTTTGCCTCGGAGGAGGCCTCCAGTTGGGCTTCCGGAGTGGTGGTAGCGGCATGGCCTTTGGATGCACGAGAGGTAGACCTTGGGCAGTCCTTAGCCATGTGCCCTGCGTTCCTGCAGAACATGCAGAGCTTCTCGTTGAAGCAGCACTTTCGTTCGGCAGCGGTTGTAAGATTTCGCCCCTATCTTCAGGTCTTATCCGTTATTTGACCGCTACCTTAGCTAAGTCATGGCACCCTTAGCTAACTCTTCACCGCCACAATCTATTTATGGTTACGTTTTCCCTTCCCACTGTCATTACTCGTCACTCATTGGCAAGCCCTGATATCACACTCCTTGCCCTATACCCATTTCTCCCTTATGCCTTCCTTTCATTCCTCTATGTTTCCCTTTTGTTTTCCCTCTTGTTTCCTCTTTGTTTCTCCTTCGGACCGTCATCGCTGACCTCTCTTTATGGTCATCTCCTAAATCCCGATCTCAGACCTTAGATCTAGATCTCGATTCGTTTCCCCTACATCCAGATCTCTTTCCCTTTGCCCTTCTATTTATGTACCATTTCACATGCATCGGTGATCTACCCTGATAGCATCTTTCTTCTCTTGTTTCATCCTTATTTAGTTTCCCCTTCGCCCTGCAATCCAGAGCTATGATGTCATAGATGACATCACATTAGGTAATACTTCTAGCACATTCTATGGGCCTGCCCTTAACCAGTGGTAGTCCATATATAAGCCGGTAGTTTACTTGTTGTAGCCTAGTTTTGGAATTCTTAGCATTTTCCCTTGAACTCGTGGTTGGACCCACGTCTTGTCCTGCTATAGTACTTGGCTTGTTCTACCTTGTACTCATTCTTCTCTTGTTGTGTTGTTCGTTGCTTGATCATTAGGTGCTTTGCCTAGTGGTTAGTTAAGGGCTTAACAGCGGTCAGTTTGCTGTCCTTGCCGAGTTTCGACAAAAGGTCAGTTTTCGGGGGAGAAGAAGAGGTAGAGGCAGCCTTACCCTTGGACTCCTTGGAGTCCGTGGAGCTACCGGAGTTGGAAGTGGAGGTGGAGTTGGAGGGTTTGTTGGAGGATTTAGAGGAGGAGGACGGAGTGGGCTTTGTCTGACGATTGATTTCGGATTTGCGCTCCCAATAGCGCGCATCAATAGACTAGGTGAGGTGACGAAGGTCAGAGAATGTTGAAGGTTTTCCAACGCGAGAGACTTCGTCCTTGATGCGGTCAGGGAGTCTGTTGTAGAAATGGTGCTGGAGGGCACCTTCTCCATATCCTTGGACCTGCAAAGCTATGCAGTTAAATTCGACCACATACTTATTGATCCTCTGACCATCCTTCATAGAAAGATGATCGAGCTGGTGCTCCACATCTTCAATGGGATTGTGGGGACCAAAGTTAGTCTGAAGTTCAGAGACAAACTCTGTGAAGTCATCCATCCATAACGGACGGACGTTGGGTTCTTCCATCTGAAGCAGGTCCGTGTAAGATTTCGCCCCTATCTCCAGGTCTTATTCCGTTATTCGATTGCCACCTTAGCTAAGTCATGGCACCCTTAGCTAACTCTTCACCGCCACAGTCTATTTATGATTACGTTTCCCTTCCCACTGTCGTTACTCGTCACTCATCGGCTAGTCCCAATATTACACTCCCTTGCCTATACCCATTTCTCCCTTATGCCTTCCTCTTCATTCCTCTATGTTCCCCTTTCGTTTCCTCTTTGTTTCCTTCTTGTTCTTCCTTCGGACCGTCATCGCTGACCTCTCTTTATGGTCATCTCCTAAATCCCGATCTCAGACCTTAGATCTAGATCTCGATTCATTTCCCCATTGCCCAGATCTCTTTCCATCTTACACTTCTATTTAAGTACCATTTCACATGCATCGGCGATCTACCCCGATTGCATCTTTCATCTGTTGTTTCACCTTTATTTAGCTTTCCCCTTTGCCCCGCGATCCAGAGCTATGATGTCACTATGATATCACATTAGGTAATACTTCTAGCACATTCTATGGGCCTGCCCTTAACTAGTGGTAGTCCATATATAAGCCAGTAGTTTACTTGTTGTAGCCTAGTTTTGGAATTCTCATCGTTTACCCTTGAACTCGTGGTTAAGCCC